>JAODAL010011146.1:0-101385 GCA_025379985.1 Phyllomedusa bahiana | reverse complement strand
GTTTCAAAGAATTTTATACATATAGAATCTGTAAGAATTGTTTCTGTTTTCCAATGAATGGCATTTTGCTTTCAAATTAATTTTGCTTAGTTAGTTTTATTACTTAAGGAGTTGTCCAGTTTTCTTTGTTTTTATTGTATGATGTAAAAGTATAGAACACGGTAATGATATGGAGAGTTTTCTAGCATACATGTATTAAAAATTTGCTTCTATTCCGTTCATAACAGTATTTTTTTGGGGACAGGTTAGGTCCTCTAGCTAGTATAATCAAGACAAATGTTATACTCCACTTTTCACTGTCATGGTCTAAGGCATTCCTTGGAGCAAATGGTCAAACCAGTCACGTGACCATCTATACAAGGTCAATGTGACCTCATGGCGGTCAATTAGCCACAGGGTTCACATGACCATCCAGGGGAATCTGAATTGGAATGTGGGCATGCCCCATGAGCTCAGGTCTTCGGCCGGTTTTTCAGATGGTTTTGTGGTTTTGCATGGACCGTCTGAAAAATCGGCCGCAAACTGGCACAAACGGGCTCCTATGGAAAACCCGTGATAGAGTCCCACTGCACGGGTTTTTCCACCACTGCGGTTTCTCCGCCCGTGGCCGCCCCCGGGAAAATGTTTGAACTATGATTATTCTTCCGTACTGGTTTTAATTTTCCTGGAAAAATGTGCATGTCCGTGGGGGACGGACGCAAAAACAGGAACAAATACCGAATTGGGTAAAATGAGGTATTTGTCACTCTGACATGGGGAATGCCCTGAAGGTAGAGTAAAATTAATCAATGCGGGTCATTCTAGCAATTCTTACTGTGCTTCATTTACTTAAAACTGTACTTACTTTACTATAACTATAATAATGCTGTCTATCTAGGGACTGGTCATGTTGTATGAAGTTATACTGTAAAAAAACTAAAACATATTTCTAGGTTGTTGTCAATAAGTTAATTGTAAAATACAAAGCAGAGTTGAGGCAGAGATGAAGGAAGAATGTGCGGCATTCTTCTCACAGACAAATGGCAACACTTACGGCGCTGCTGGAGGTAGTAATACTGGAGTAAGTTCTGCTCCTCCATACACTAATGTTACCTGGATGCCTAGGGGATCACATGACCTGTGTGGTGGTCTCATGATTAAGAGGCTGCTGGAGGGTAGTAATACTGGAGAGTTCTGCTCCTCCTTGCACTACTTGTTACCTGATACAGAGTCACATCGCCTGTGTGGTGGTCACATGATAGATGTGCTTGGAGGTAGGTATACTGGAGAAGTTCTGTTCCTACCTTACACTACTGTTACCTGGTACCAGTGGTAAATGTTGTGTTTCTTTCTTTATCCCAAATGCTCATATTGTGTATACAAGGCATCTAGTTTGTAGCTGTTTTATAGACACTTATGGTCTCATGTATGAAAACTGTCTAGGTGTAAGGCTTTCTTTGTTGCCCATAACAACCAATCAGAGCATCCCTTTAATTTTTTCAGGACACTATATGAAATGAAAGTTGAGCTCTGATTGGTTGCTATGGGCAATAAAGAAAGTCTTACACCTAGGCATTTTTCATACATGTGGCCCTTTGTAAACACAGACTAATCTGACAAATTTAGATGTAGCAGAAATGAGTTTGTCATTTAATATGCCATTATGCTACATTTTTACACAGGTAAAAAAAAATACATTGAGATCAACCTTTCTCACACCTAGATAACACATGTTTTAAAGACTGCAGTAAAAACTATCCAGCTGCACTGGAGATCACCTAAGCTGTTGGCAGTGTGTCTGGCAGCAGGCTTATCAACTGTTTCCAGCAACAGCTGGCTGAATGCAGCTCTGGAGTATAAGGGCGCGTTCACACGGCCACAGGAAATACCGGGCCGTTTGCCGGCTGGTATTGGTCTGCTTTTGCGCCCGTCCCCGACGGCGCGGGGGGAACGGACTTTTCTCCGCGATGAACGGAGAGAACGACTCCCACTCCCATTGAGCATGCACATCTTCCGTCCACAGAAACCGGAACGTGAACGATAGTGCAGTTCAATGTTATTGACCGCCGGCGACCCAAATCGCCGGGCTGGGAAAACCTGCGAGTGGGGACTTGCTGCACGGGTTTTCCATTAGAGCCACAATGTGCTCATTTCTCGGGCGGTTTTTCAGGGGTATGAAACCGCCCACAAACAGGCTGAAAAAACCGTCCAAAAACCCATGCCGTGTGAGCATGGCCTAATAGTGTCTGTAACTCAAAATCAGTACAAGATAAGTAATGTTATGTATACTCAACCTTTTATGTAAGTTATATCTTCATGTAATCTGTAAAAAGGGTTCAAAGAATAAGTCTGAAGATAGAGGGAGTTTAGTGTATTAAATCTTTAGGTTGCATCTATTTTCACATTTTTGGTTTTCTTTTTTTCCTGATTATTTTCTGATAAAACATTCCCTACAAATATTTCTAGAGGACGAGAAAGCTGGGTTATATGGGTTGTCTCATTACATGTCCAGCAATCAGTTGTTATTGCCAGGGGAAGTTGCCACATGATGGCTAGCCCATATTCCAGCCTTGTCCTTGTCCACAACAATATAGGTTTACCTGCTTACCACAATTTGGATAAAGTTTTACCGTCCTGTATTAATACTTGTCCCAATCAAGGGACATAAGTTTATATTTTTTATTTATTCAAATCATAAGAAAGCAAGACTGGAATTTGCAAAAACAAATTTTGAAGAGCTATAAAGCTTCTGGAAGAATGTACTTTGGACAGAGAAGACAAAACTGGAGCTTTTTGGCAAGTCACTTCAGCTCTATGTTCACACATACAAAAGTGAAGCATAGACAGAAAAGAACATTGTACCTACTATGAAAAATGGAGGATTGGTTATGTTTTAGGGCTGCTTTTATGTATCTGATACTGGGTGTCTTGAATCTGTGCAGGGTACAATGAAATCTCAAGACTATTAAAGCATTCTGGAGCAATGGGTCAGAAAGCTTTGTCTCAGTTGCAGGTCATGGATCCTCCAACAGGATAATGACCCAAAACACACAGCTAAAATCATCCAAGAATGGTTAAAGCTAAGGCATTGGACTATTTTGATGGGTGCTCTTTGGACCCTTGATCTTTTTTTATAATCATCTGTGGAAGGAGCTGAAATCTGCATTCTGAAGAAGGCACCTTTACATCTGTGACAGCTCCAGCAGTTTACTAACAAAGAGTGTGTCAAAATTGTTACGGACAAGTGCAGTTAAGATCTACAGAAATATCATAAAAATTTATACTGGTATTCATTTGCTCGGCTGGTGTCTGCCTCAAAAGATTGTTGCAACAAAAATATTTAGTAAGAAAAACCATCATATCTGTCCAGGCCATGTACCCTAGGCAGAGCTATCTCTAGCTGCCTGACACTTCCCAATCCACACCATTCCCCTCTTTCTTAATAAAACACTGAGAAATGGAGTGGATAAGGTTGGCCACAGAAAGCCATTTTTATTAACATACATATATATCAAAATAAACAATGCGAATGGGAACTTAAGTACACCCACATCCAATACGCGTCACCCTAATCTTCCTCCAAATTAACAACTTCCTTTACTTCCAGAAAATCAACTTGGGGTGAGGTCCTTGGAGCCAATTCCAAATTTCCCTTTTTCCAACAACCAGGTCTGGTGTGAACATACTCCTCCTTCTTCCTCTCTCGTTTTTACCCCTGCCGTCACCCCGGCTTCAGGCAACCAATAGCCTCCTCTGGCGTGCCAACGCATTCCATCACTTGCTCCCAAGGACGCCGCACTGTGTGCCCCAACCTTCGCCAGTCCAGTGTATCCACGAAATTGGGAGCCAGCTGAGCCTGACCCCCCCCCACTATTTCCACCAACACAAGGTCCACCAACCGCAGCTACCTGTGACAAAAGCCACCTCCATAGCATTCCTCGACCAAACGTCATTCCCCGGCCTACACACACAGATCCCTGATGAACACCATTAGGGAGGGAGGGTGGGAATGCTGTTCTCCCAACGACGTTTTTTTTGGGGTCTGTATCCGCGCGGCCGCGGGGCTCGGCTTTATGTGACTGGCCCCCCTCTGCATGACGCAAGTGCGTAACCTCCGCCCCCTATCAACCCGCGGCTATGATTGGCGACCGGGTCATGTGGGGTCTACCCTTTGGGCTGCGCCCCCATGTCCGGCACCCGTCCTTGACTCTAGGCAGACGCCTATCTCTAGCTTGCCTTGGTCAACTCTCCCAATCAACCACCATTCCCTCTTTTTTTAATTAAAACACTGAGGACATGGATTGAAGAAGTTGGCCACGAGCAGCCATCATTATTATTAAACATAATATAAATCTAATTACAATGCGAATGGGAATACTAGAGTACTACCCTACTTCCCATCCGCTAACCCTTAATTTCCTCCAAAATTAAACATTTTCCTTAACTTTCAGAAAATCAACTTGGGGCTGAGGGTCCTTGGCGGTTGAGCATCTTTCCTTTCCAACAACTAAGGTCTGGGGAACAAACGCCTCCTTCTTTCCTCCTCCATTTTCCCCCAGCCGTCACCCCCGGCTTCAGGGCACCAATAGCCATCCGCAGGCAAGCTCAACCATTCCATCACTTTTCTCCCAAGGACGCCGCCCTGTGGTGCCCCAACTTCGCCAGGACCAGCTGTATCCATGAAATTTGGGGAGCAAGCTGTGAGCCTGACCCCCGCCCCCCTACCTATTTCCACAACACCAAGGACCCCAACCGCCACAGCTTGGCTCTACGTGAACACCTTACGTGTGAGACGCCACCACAGCCCCATAAGCCATCTCGATTCCCCCTACGAAATGTCCCTAGACCACAAAATCCATCCCACGGAACTTTAGATGTACCCCGTTCCTCTACGCCAAAACTCCCCTTTCCTTCCTCGAGTCCCTATGGCCTAACCACGAAACCCCCCGTTCCTAACAAGAAACGACGCAATGACCTATTTACTTTAATCCTTGCCCTATTAATACCATATCCACCGTAATATGGCGTGCGCCAAGACAACCTCGGGCACGATATTGACCATATAACCACCAAGTCTGGGTACAATACCCACAGCCGCAATCATATCAAAATCAGCATAGCCCTAATAATTCCCTAATGGGACGTAGCCCAGGATCATTCCCCCTACATGTAAACGCCACTATATTCCGGAGCTCGATCCCACGACACAAATCTCTGGAATTCTGCAGCACTTGGCTCCAGGATAAGCCTCTTTTTCCAATCCACCGCACTAGAGCATCATCTGCTGAATCCTGAAGGTTGTCGACACGCTTCACGTAACGCCGCCCGCTCTGCGCCCGTATGACACATAAGAGTAGTCCAAAATCAAGATTAGCGTTGACCTGAAATAGAAAAAACTAAGAAAAGCAAGGGGAGGGAGTACCGAAACACCCATGGAAACGACCCATAACTAATCCCACTCAAGGGCCCTTGACAGCACAAATTCTCCCCACCCCCTTTGAGAAAACCCTGCCGATGAGCTCAGACCAAGTGCGGACGAATGTCCCTGTTTGATATCACATCTACCTATTTTGCGTTACTACATCGGATCCAAGCCCCACCCAGCCGCTTCCGTCGGCCGCCCCGTTTGCGGAGGGTAAGAATGTGGCGCGCCGAACATGCGCACGGGGTCCATTGCTGAGCTCACACAAAACCACCGAGTTAAGATAGCAGGTTATTGGTACCTGGTCAATAAAAACCCCCATCGCATGTACCAGCAGGGGGAGAGGTCCCCTCCCTACGTAAATCTCCTTTTAATCGTCCTCCCCCCACAACACAGTTATAACGGGACATAATTGCCCATTGACCGCCCTTAAACGCACACCAACTTGCCCTTGCCTTTTGGTCGGTGTTGGACACGATGTTTCAACACACCAAACCGTCAGGAGTGCGTTGAACTTCCGCGTCCGGCAATTCCCCAGTCACTTTTTTTTCCTTGGCCATACCAGCTCGACGATCCTTAGCGCCCCAAAAAAAGGCAGTGAAAAAGCAAGCCGAAACAAGCTGACATTCAAAGTCAGATGAACAAACTAACGGTAACTTATTCCCTAGCCGTTCTTGCAGATTAAAAAGTCCACCGGACGCCGTGATCCGATCCCTGTCGAATTCCCCGCCGCAATATCTTCAAGGCTTGGTACTACCAGGAAAATCTTTTGTTTTCATCACTCAACCGTGCTTTGAAACCAAAGCTTAAAGCCGATAGCAATATTGTCTCTCTGGAAACCGACCACCTTCATTGTCACATGACCCTACAAACAAAACAAGGCCGCGCGACAATTCCCCCACAGGTGACAAGGGGAACATTGCCCTCCAACCTAATCGTTCCCAGAGAGCCCATTAACACGGTAGTAGGAGGTCCAGTACCCGGGGCCAATGAAAGATCTAACTAATTGGTTTCGCAGCTCCTCTACACACGGTCCATAAGTCCTCGGGGACATTCCAGCACCCACCGCCGCAGCTTCCGGTGCCAGCTACGGAAATACGTTCACCAATCTGCAAATCGAGACAAAGCTGTCAGCACAAGTATTCTTCACCTGGAACATGCGTTGCCACCACCCATGCGTTTAAGCCCAGACAACGCAAAACAAATACGCCTAAGCAGGCAGGGACGGGAGGGGAGGATGCTGATATGGAATTAATGGCTTGGGACCACACCCCCAGGTTGTCACAATTCGGAACCAAAATCTTTTTGTCCTGAAACGACTCCCCCAAAAAGTTCGAATGACAATCACAATGGGGAACAATTCAACAAAAGCCAAATTCTTGACCAAACCAACTGCGTAACCCATTAGCTGGCCACGCCCGCGCACCACTCCCTTTGGAATATATGCCAACCAAAAACCAACACTACAGCTGCATCGTTAAAAACATTCCACGTCCGCATTAAACAAGGCTTATCCTCAATAATATACGAACTCCCGTTATATTGCTCCAAGATCGACTGCAGACTCTCAAATCATCCTTATGCACTGCAGTCAGCGAAAATTAAATGATGCGGGGCCTGAACCCACCGCGTCGCTTTTGCTATGCGCCGTGAAAAGAAACCCTCCCCATTTGGCCATGATACGACACGCAAAATTGAATTTTCCCTGTTATATAGACTGTAATTCCTCAAAGTTACCTTCTTGCAAGCCAGGAGCCGCTTTATTTCCCTCTCATGTCCACCTCAATTTATCCTCCGGAGTTTACATTCCATCAATACCGAATCAATATGTATACCAGAATATTGATAGCTCGGTAGTTGGCCCTCAGTTTTATCCGGGGCCAATGGATTCCGAAATAGCTTCGCGCCACATGCAACCGATGCCAACAGCGACACGACACACTCTAAGTTCCGTGGGCCGATGCTAAGGATGTCATCTAAATATGAATTACCAGATGACAATCCGAAACGTCCCGTAACCATTCCAGAAAGGAGCTAAAAGCTTCAAAATAGAAGCAGGAAATGGAACACACCCCATTCGGTAAACACCGAATCTATAAATACGGTACCCATCCCAGTAACCATCCTTATCATACGTGCACGTCCGGGGTTTTGCAACAGGCGAGTAATCTAATAAGCGGACTCTTTGTACGTTTTTGCCATGCGGGCTCCTGTCCATACAACCTAATCCAGATGAAGCGCCGGTTCAAAATGACGTAATAATCCTCGGAACACAACTCGGGTACAATCCCGTCGGTTAACGATTATAAACATTTTTGGGAACGATCAAATGGGTGAAATTAACACCTAAACTTGTTGGTGCTCCATTTTTTGGGACCAACTCCAGAGTGGGGAGTCTCCACGTCTGAAACGGGGTGCGGAAGAACCGCAAACGGACCAGCCCCAACACTGCCAATGTAACTCTTTTCAAATTTTTTCAGCTACCCCCTGGGTGTGTTGTAGCAATGCCGATTTCAAATTCCTAATGAAAAGGGGAAACCACCATGTGTGGTATGGGATACGAAACCCCTCTTGGAATCCCTCCTCCCTTTAAACAGCAAAGCTGCTCTCATGTCGGATACCTCTTTAGGAAATGGCACCATCGCGAGAATGTTCATAGGTGTCACCCCTGCGAAGGACCAGCTCCTTTTCCCCTTCCCTTGCGCAAACCCGTGATGAGCCGTGAGGGCTGCATAAACACGGAACAAGACTGTCTGAAGCGACAATTCGCTCAAAATTTGCACTCTGGACTGTCATTCAATTTGGACAGCAGTCCCGGCCCTTGAATCCCCCTTGGGACCGCTCCCCCTGACGAAGCTCCTGCTGACTGGAAACCCCGGGTCCACCTGGGAAAGGGCTCCATGCGCGTTGCGCCATTACCTCAACCACAGCGCCAATGTTCTTTTGATCCCAACGGGTTCGAGGCCCGAACTGCTTTTCGCTGATTTTGATGAAATTGTTCGGTCGTAGCGGAGCCATGCTTGTCCCCAATAAACCCGCTGTGCCTCACACTATTGCGTTCCAGATAAAAAACAGGGCGGAACAATGTTTCCGGAGACTTTTCTCCAATGACACTTGCCAGAATGGCAAACGCTGCATCCAGTTTTGAAAAGTACTGCGGTTATCAACCGCACTCTGACAGCTTTTCTTCCTCATCACCTTTTTATCTCACATCCCTTTTTCCTTTGGCAGATTAAATTTCTCTAAAGCAGGAGAGAAAAGATTTTTGACACATACTCATCCTGGCCAAATTCTTTTCTTTCACCTGCTTTTTTAAATGAGCACCCAGAGGGCCCTCAAAACAAAACATAGACCTCAGCCTCTTTTGCCCTATCATCTAGCCGCACCCTATCGACTGTGTTCCTGATCGGTCCTGTCCGATACAGGTTTACCCCTTACTCCGGGCCCACTGCCTGCTCCCAAATCCCCTATCCTACACATGGGCGGGGAAAAAAAAAAACATACCCGCTTGATGATGGTACCGCCGAACTCCACGCCAGCTACCGGTGACTGTTTGACCCGCCCAACCGGGAGGCCCGGGAGAGGGCCAAAAATATTGCGCAACGTATCGGCTAAACTCCTGCACGCGTATCCCCGCAGGGCCGCTGGAGCGGAACCACCGCGATCCTGTGACGACGGCCCCGACGGCGACATCACAAACATAGTTTGAACTCTCACCGGGCTGCACAGGAGCATGTGATCCCGCCAGCCGATCCCCAATCGATCATGAAGTCCTCTCCGTGTCCTCGCGTGGCATCCACCCGAATCTGCGTCCTGGACTCAGTCCTCGATGATCCTGGCCGTCTGAACTATGGACCGAATCCTGTTGGCCCGCTCCCTCGTTGGAACACCCCCTGTTGGGTCCCCAATGCACCACAGCATGCACAACCCAGACGGGCCGGCCGTCCACCAGCCCTCCGCTTCCAGTCGCCATCATCCTCGGCCGTCCTCTGATCCGTCATCCTGGGTCCGTTGCTGACACGCCGCTCCCGGCGGGGCCCCGACCGGACTCATCACCAGGGGTTACCCGCCGCTAACGTGGGATCAGCGCTGACAGGAGCCTCAGCAGTCGCTGCCCCGGAGCTGGGGACGCCGGCTCTGCGCTCGCTGGACGTCCCACTCGCCTATTCGGATTCCTCCCAGGTCGAGCCACACGAGACGGACCACCGGAACGCGCCCCGAGCGGACCTGGCAGGGTACCCGGGAGGGGCTCCTACGGCGAACGCGGGCCCTAGGTGTGGGCCTCTGGGCTAAGACGTTATGGAGGGCGGGTCCGCCCGCCTCGACAAGTGCCTGGGCCCAAGGGAACGCCAGTAGGAGCAGATGCAGGTGATCTCCACTACCCCAATCGAGCACCCACGGACCTGATCAGCTTGCCATGCCGGCCCCGCTCCTCTGCAAGCCTGCCGCAAGCTGCGCAAAAATCTCCTCCACTCCAGTTCTCCACGCGGTGTCGCACACATACCGCCAAACTTTCTGCGACCAAAATCTCCTCTCTGAGCTAACATGCCGCGAGGGACTGAGAGAGTCAGCAAGTCAATGCTGTTCTCACCACGACCGTTGGTCTGACTCCCAGCGCGGCGCGGGGCTCGGCTTTATATGGCCGGCCCCCCCATTGCATGACGCGCACGTAAACATCGCCCCCTAACAACCCCCAGGCTCTGACGGGCGGCTGGGTTCATTGTGGGGCCTCCACCTTAGGGCTGCTGCCCCTTGTCCGGCCCCATCCTGTTTCATTAGTTTATTTTTTAAAAATTTTCAGTTGCACCACAATTTAAAAGAAATGTCTGATTTTAATTAATTGATTTTCAATAAAGGTAAACTTATTTTTTTCTTTATTTCTTTCAGTATAAGCTCTGTTTGTGGCTTATATGTTTTCCGACGAACCTGTTGATATATAGGGGAAATGCATCCAAGCACAGGGACGTGTCCACTGGTAATATTGTAATATAATATTTATATATAGTATCCTACAAAAGTAAGTACACCCCTGACATTTTTGTAAATATTGCATTATATCCTTTCATGGGACAACACTGAAGATATGACACTTTGATACAATGTAAAATATTCAGTGTACAGCTTGTATAATAATGTAAATTTGGCGTGCCCTCAAAATAACTCAAACACAGCCATCAATATCTAAACCTCTGGCAACAAAAGTTGCATCTGCAGTGGTCACTCCTTCACCATTACATCACATACCAATTACATCAGAAGTGAACAGCTCCTAACGGTGATGTATGTAGAGGCACCTGACCATTGTAGATAATATGCGGCTGCAAAGGCCACATGCCACTTCTTTACATCCCCATTACATCAGAACAAAAAGTGAAACAGCTCTGACGGGATGTAAGTTAGAGACACCATTGACCACATGTAGTCAGAGGGGTTGCCCCCACAACCCCTCCCTCCCCAGCGCTGCTGTGTGGTCAGAGAAAAGAAGTAAACAGAAGATCATGGAGAGCCAGCCATGGAATGGAGGTCAGGAAGAAGGTAAGCATATTATTTTTTTTTTTTTTTTTTGGGGGGGGGCGGGGTGCAAAATGCAGCTTGATCATAACAAACTCATTAATCTGGGGGTTGGAGGAAGGTGGAGGACAAAGACGGGATAGGATAGCAAGGGTTCAGTTTTTCTGCTGCACCACCACAAAGAAAATGAATGATAGGAACCCCTCTTTTGCTACAGAATTTCCTATTATAGTTACTATAAATGCATATTAAAAAGTCCCCTTTAAGAAATCATTATATCATTCTGGGTGAAGAGTTTCTGCCAAAAAGTGTCTGTTTTCACAAAAATGAATTAAAACTTTAAATACTTTGTCTCCAGTTGCGTAATTTGGATTCGGCTGATGAGAGATGAACAACATGTGGTCTTTTTCTGAAGTTATAATTTATCCCAGCTTCCAATTGTGTAATCATGAGCAAAATATATTAATATGCAATTCAGATTTTAAGTCACTTAAGGGCTTTTTCCATAATTGTTTGTGGTGCTTTCACACAGCGTAGTTTTGGTTCAGTTTTAAATGCGCTCCAATTAAACTGCCTTTATTACCAGCAAGTTTCTTTCAGTTATCTATATTGTTTGGAAAGTGAGTAATCAATTAGGGTGCTTTCACACAGTGCGTTTTTTTGGTGCGGTTTTGATGCGTTTTAAGGATATGTTTTTTGCCCAGAAAGACACAGCAATTAATGCTGTACATTTCTGCACAAAAAAACGCATCCAAAAAAACGCATCAAAAACCGTACCGTGTGAAAGCATCCTAAGGGTTTGTTCACACGGGCTAATTTCGGCGTGCATTTTGTGTCATATTTGCGCTCTAATACAAGCAAGATTATGGTAATGCATAGTTCTCATAGAGAACTATGGATTATGCCTCCTCTCCCCGCTCGTACAATACGATCGTATTGTACATGCGGGGAGATAAGTGACATGTCAATTACCTGCCGCGAGTAATGCATGTCAATGGGGCTGCTGCCCCTCCCCCCGCGCCGATCAGCGCGACTCCCAAAGCACCCGGCGTAATTGCGGCTGTACTGTACGCGCCGCAATTATGCCATGTGAACATCGCCCTATTCTGTTTGTAATCCACAAGACTTCAAACACAGTTATTGATTGCTTACTTGAAACACCTTTCTGAACAATTTAGACAACTGAAAGAAGCTTGATGGTAATAAAAGCAGTTTAATTGGAGTGCAGTTAAAATTGCACCAAAACTGTGCTGTGTGGAAGCCCCCTTATGAGATTCTCATTAAACGCATTAGGTGAAACAGCCCTTTTGAACTCCATGTAATGGAGCCTTTTGTTCTAGAAACGCTCTGATACAGACAACAGTTCTAATTGTGCAGCGGTTGGATTCACTTGATTCTCCTGTCCTGGCTGTTAAAATCTCAATTGGATATCTAAATTGGTTGCTGGGCAAGTCCTGATAATTACAGTAATAAAGGGCACATCTCAAACACTTTCGTGCTCCAAGAAGCCCTATATCTGCCTCTCTCCACTTTGTAGTAGCTGCAGTGGAGGCAGGTGCAGGATATGTTGGTGGTTTTCCCCAATAAACTGTTCTCATCAGGTCCTTCCACAACATTTCTATTGTATTAAGGTCAGGACTATGATTTGGCCATTCCCAAATTTGAACTGAATTAGTTTCTAACCATTCATTAGTGGTACAACAAATGTGACCGTCATGGGCTGCGGGCGCGCTTGTTCTCCTCACCTAGCTGCTCTCCTGCTCATCCGCACTCCTCTGCTGGCTGGCTCTCTGAGATTTAAAGGGCCAGCACGCCGGTAATTGGCTAATTGCCGGGCACTGACCGTATATATTCTGGGCTCCTCCCTCACTTCCCTGCCATATCTACAGTGCTCTAAGCCTTAGAGAAAGCTTTCTAGAGTGCATTATTGTTCTACCATATTCCAATCCCTTAGCTACGTTCCTTGACCATGAACCTTTGCCTCCTGTCCTGACCTTCCTGCCTGCCTGTCCCAGACTATGAGCCAGCCTTATGATTCTGTACCTCGCCTCACCTTGGCCACCACTGCAGGCAAGTTGAGTCAGGGGTTCACTTGCCACAGCAAGTCCAACCCGCTTTGTGGCGGGCTCTGTGGAAACCCAGTGGCCCTTGGACTCTGCTTCCTGGTGTGGCTTACACCATCACCTGCAGTGGTACAGCAGATCCACTACTCCAGCCGTTACAGTGCTTAAGGTCATTGTTTCTCCATTTCACCCACTTTCTCTTGAGATTCAGCTTATGGACAAATGTCCTGAAATTTACCTTTAGAATTTGCAGGTAAAAATTAGAATTCATTGTTCCATTAATAATGGCAAGCTGTCCTGGCCCAAATGTGGTGAAACAAGCCCAAACCAGGATATTATCACCCCCATGTTTCATAGACGATATGAGATTTTTATGCTGAAAAGGGTTTCTCATTCTCTGAATATACCACTTCTGATTTAAATAGGTTTTACAACAAAAGCATTTCATGTCTGGTCTGTCCAATTTCAGCTTTCAGTGTGTTCAAAACAGAGTGTGTATGATTTGTTTTAACTGTATATCATGGAACCCAGCAGGCTTAACATCACCATGCCTTTCCCAACAGCATGCTCACTGGGGAATATGTTGGGTTATCATAGCACTCAATGAGTTCTATGATTTTACTGTATTTGTGGGGCATACTTTGGGCGTATTGCAGAGGTACGCCCTGCAAATACGATGTTTGAACAAACCCATCTGGAGTAATTTTCCTTCCCCCTCCTTGGTTATGGGAACATATTTAAGAGGTAGTTCCCATCAGTCTGATATTAAAGCAGCCCACATTAAGGCTATGTTCACACGGCTTAACTGCGGGACGTAATTACGCCGTGTGGATGGGGGCGGGGCGGGAGCGGTGGAGTTAGTGGGGGGCCAGCACTTCGCCGGCCCATAGCCTTGCATTACCAGCGGCGCATATACGCCGCTGGTACTTCACATGTCACTTATCTCCCCCCTTGGCGGATTCGCCGAGCAGGGAGAGGAGACGTAATCCATAGTTCTCTATGAGAACTGTGGATTACCGAAATGAATGGGCCGTTTTCAGCCCGTAATTTGCGCACTTCGGCGCGTAATTACGGACCGAAATACAGTCCATTTTAAGCCGTGTGAACATGGCCTAAGACAAACAGATGATAATGATTAGACTGGCCTGAGAATAACCAAGGATCCAAGTGTTAATACTTAAAGGTCTTTCAAGGTCCAGGAGAAGACAACTCTTTTTTGAGGTGAACTTGAAGCCAATCACTTGTCACCAGGGTCTATTTTTTAATTTACAAATAACCTATAGGATCTTGTAGATGGAATGTCTCTGTCTTTCAGGTTCTCTGCAATAGATAGTAGCAGCCCTATTTCAATGTAGTCTGTCTGAGCCTGAGTAGTCGAAGTGGAGCTAGATTTGCAATTAGGGAAAAAAAAAAAATTCAACTTTCACCAGTGCAATAATAAAAAGTGATTTCTGATCATTATCAGACTATAGAAAATAAAATTATTTAAATGTAATAAAAATGTTAGTATATGAAATTAATATAAAAATAAATAATATCCTAAAATATAAAAATATATCCTATAAAATATATTTAAATTTAATAGCATCTAAAACTAATTTTATATTAAATAACCTACTGATATTGTTGTTCAGATATTTTTTATTTTTACTACATTAAATTTGAAATGTATTTTTGCTGCTCTCAACCTTTATTCTACATACAGCAAGAGCCAGCACAGCACAGGTATTGCTGGGACCTGTGGTCCTCCAAGCAGATCAGTACCATAGTTTCTATTCACTGACATGCTATTCTAATGACTTTTCTTTTATTTCCAGCCTCTCTATAGCTTTTATACATGTTTGGCGCATTACTTATGTGCCTAAGTTCCATAATGCACCTAACACATAGGTGAGGTGCGTCGAACTTTAGATACCATTTATAACCACACAAAAACCACTTTCATACATTCAGGCGCATTATACACTGAAAACGAGACTCGATAATTCACTTCGAAGCATCTTCCTTCAGACAATCAAAGTGAACATGGGACGTATTTCAACATACATTTCTTTTTTGAATGCATTCAAATTTTTCGGATTTTTGCATACATACTGTAACGGATGAGCGGGTAAAGCAGGTAGTGGACCCACTGGACCACTGCCGGGCTTGCTCTGAGGGGGCGTAACTAAGTGGCCGTCGGGCATCTTCACAGAGCCTTTGATGGTAAGGTTGGCTGACCCCAACAGCCACCAGGTGCTACCTCAGAGCAGTCCCCAGCAGTGGCAGCTGACCAGCCAGGCCAGAAGTGCCAAAGCTAGGCACCAACAGGATCAGGAAACAAGATAAAGCAGACTAAGAGTAAATATGTGCAGTTACAGATCATACAGACAGACAGTACAAAACATAGTCAGACTGGACTAGACCAAGAACATGACAAGAGACCATCAGAGACTAAATCTAGGACTCAGGCAAGGAACCAAGGCAAGAACACATGCAGTAAACAAGGCAAGGAAACAGGAACAAGCAGAGACTCAAGCTAGGACTCTGGCTAGGAACTAAAGCATAAACCTGGCAAAGAAGCTCACAGACAAAGGTGCAGACAGACACATGGAAAACAACATGGAGACTAACCAAACATAGAGGATACCACAAGGACACAAACAAGACAGCATGCGCACACCAGACCAATAACAAACAAGAAGACAACACACAAAAAACAACAGACTACACCAAGAGACAACATAACACAACAAGGATCAGGCAGGGAGTGTTGAGAGGAGCAGGCTTATAAACCCACAGGTGGAAGGGGATTGGCAGAGGAAGCCCAACCCCGTTGCACACTGTGGGAATAAAGGAAGGGAAGATGTGGCCGCCGCCCTCTATAGAACTACAAGGAAACAGGGCAGCAGCCAAGATGGAGGAGCAGCATGGCCAGCACGGGAAAAGCCGCACAGCGACCGCAGGCGGCAAGCAGCAGCGTCAGGAACGCACACGGCGACAGCAGAGGCCGCAGCGAAGGACAGAAACGCGGCACGGACCATGACACATACTTTATATAGAGAACCACCTCAAAAATCCATAATATTATTTCTTAAAGGCTGAAATCCATACAATTTAAGTAAATAACTGAAAATGGGATAATAAAAGCCTGTGGAATTACCAATTGCTTTGTTTCCTTGCTGCGGCCGAGATGTATGTTTATAGAGTCTGCAGTGAGTCATCTTTCCACTTAACTGGAATATGCACCCTGTCTGTGTATCAGTCTCCGTAGCCATATAATTCTAGGAATTCTTCTCAAGCTTACAAGCATCTAGAAGTGAACATGTTTTAGCACTGACATTTTTTTGTGTGTCAGTGAAAGGTTGCACTTATTGCCACTTCTTAATATGTATCTCTCCTTTAAACATTTAAACCAGTGCAAAGCTCCTCTTAATAAAAACAATATATTTTTAAAGTTGTGGCAAGTAAAAAGAACTGTGCTTTCTACATTTTGTATGAATTAAGCATTCTACAGTATACGGTCAAGTCATATTATGGTGACCACTTACTACTTTCAACGTTGGCAGGGTGTAGCTGATGAAGGAAATCACACGTCGTGAGCTGGCTTCATGCACATTCAAGGTGTATGACAGGCTCTCTACTCACATATCCCTATATCAGAGTTGCATAAAGGGATGATAAGGGCCAAGAATGGCGGTATTTCTGAACCTGTGCATTTGGTAAACTGGTCAAGAAACCCCCCCCCCCCTCCCGAAGCCCTAAACGAAGGGGGGACCATGACTTTGGGAGGGGGGAATTTTAGAGTCCCTTATATTCTGGGAGTTTTTGGCTGTATAGCTGTAGGTATGTAAGCTGATGGTTTCAGTGTATGCAAGTATATTTATTGTAAGTAATGTTGAGCAAAGGGGATAGGTTTGGAGAGCAGCTTGTAGTCCCTGCACTGTGCCTGGTCTGTCTGTGGAATAGTTATGAGCAGGGGGGGTTGTGTTATGGAGGGGGAGTGTGTGGTGGGAAAGGTTCTGTGAGAAGGGTGTGGTTTGGTACAGATATAACTTCGGGTTTCTCTTTCTACTTCCTTTTTTCCCCCGAAGCAAGAAAAATGTGTCTGCACCCTCAGGGAATTTTCAATGCCAGTGACCATTACATAAACCTGGGGGGTTTTCACACCCATACAAGATCAGCAGTATAGTTACCATGCTGTTTGTATTTGGGTTTTTTTACATGGGGAATTCATGTGCACTGAGGGGGTATTGCTCCCTCCCCCCTCTTGCTGAGGCGGGGCTGGGGCCTGCTGTTGTAAGCATTTTCAGCACTTCATTGGTTCTGGCTCTCTATGGTGGGTGTGAGGTCACATGTATGTGGTTTTGGTGAGAGAGAGTTTTCTGAGGGGAGGAGGGGTTTACGCTAAGGGGGCTGCGTGATTAAAGGGAAAAATCCGTCGTGCTGGTGTGACCCTGTGCTGTTTTTAACTATTGTGGGTCAGGGTTTTTTAGTTTCCCTCTTTGTGGGGCTGGAGATCTGTAATTGAACCTCCCGTGCTGTATACTGACCCCCAGGTATCAAGGATGTTACTGACCTGTTATGTCAGGGCATTATTCTCCTGTTGTATTGTGGTGGGTGATATCACAAGAATGGACCCGCCTGCTGTTATGTACGGGCATTTTCCCCCCTGCTTAGTTTTGGGGGTTTTTGTGATATAAGCAGTGAACTCTACATTAGGATCATACTGCCCTGCTATGTCAGGGCATTATTTCCCTTTTTTGTTTTATGGTTTAGTGATCGATTTTAAAACCCTTTATCTCAGGGTGTTTTTGACCCTGTTGTAAATGGTATAGCTCCCCATCCTTACATGGATTTTGATGTCCTGATCTCTCTTTTGCACTGGGGATACTATTTCATGATGCATGCTTATCTTGTCTCTTTTGTGCTGGATTTTTTAACCCCTGCTAAGAGGGTTGATGGGGGGTCTTGAAGTTGGGGGAAAAATTTTTGGGGTTTTCACACGGGGGTGGTCCCATGGTTTGGTCTGGGTCTATGGTGAGGTCGGCGGGGTGCGTCCGGGGGCCCAGAATGGTTACTTTGCCAGTCAGGACCCGCGCCAGACATGCGGGGAGGCCCGGGGAATCCATGGGGCTGGCTACGGCAAGGTCCCAATGGGGGCCCGGATGCCCTCCATGGGCGGCTTTTGGGCTGGCCTGCGCATCAAGGAGACCTCAGAAGTTACAGCTGACGAGCCCCCGGGGACAGCGGAAAAGGGCAGCATGGTCCTGATCGGGCAATTGTGGTTAGGGTTCCTCTGACCCTGTGAAATTGGCTAGAGGTAAAGTGTTCAGGTTGGAAAAAAAAGGCCCCAGATTCTGTAGCTTCAAGGCCTCCCCCCCTTCAGTTCGCTACAACCCTGCGGGAAATCGGCGAGTGGGGGGTCTTTGGGGGGAGACTAACTTTGGTGTTTTGGGTTTTCTCATGGTGATTTTCCCCCCCCTCCCTCCCCAGTTTGGGGGTGGTCTGGGCTTGTGGGGAGGCTGTGGGGTGATCCCCCGGGGTGCTGGTTAACATTCCCCAAATGGTGGTTTCTGGTGCCTCTGACCAGTGGTAAATCGGCTGGGGTAAGGTTTAGAGCTTGATATAAATCAACAGATCTTTTTAGCTTCAAAGCCCTCCTTCCCCTTTAGTTTGGCATACTAATCCGTTGTACAAAGGTTCTTGGGGGGGGCCCTTGGAAAGGTCGGGACTTGGTAGGCTCCAAGAGCTGGAAAGGGTTTTTCCAGTTCCCAAAAAAGGGGAAAAAAATAAAAAAAAAATTTGGTGAGGTAGTCTCTGGGTTGTTCCCTTGGGTTTGATGTTTTGAAGAGATCTGGCGAAAGGGGGGCTCTTTGGCTGGTATCCCTGGGACAAAAAGGGTTTTTGAGCCAGCAAGGCTGGTTTTTTGGGGCCCCTGAACCCAGTGGAGTAGGTTGGGGGTAATGGTGTTTTTTCCCTTGGGGGATTTGGTCGCCAGGTCTTTAGCACCACGTTTGTGGTTTTTGTGTGAGCGATCTGGCGAGGGTGGGCTTTTCCCGTTGGTTCCTGGAGAGCAAAAAAATGGTGGAGCCAGCAAGGGGGCTTTTTGGGGGCCCCCGGCCCAGGGGGAGTATGGGGGGGGGTAATGGTGGTTTTTGCAACCTTTTGGGGTTTGGTGCCAGGTCCTTAGTGCCATGATTGGGTTTATGATCCCTCGGAGCCATTTGGGGTTTTTAATTGGTTCAGAGTCTGATATAGTCGGCAGTTTTTTTTTCAAGGACCCTTCCCCTTTTAGGGGCATAGAACGGATGAATTACAGGCTCTTATTTAAATTTTTGCCATTTTTTTTTTCAATCATCAAAGATAGATCACGGGGTTGTTTTTTACTATGATGGGCATTACCAATTATTAGTTAGATTAGCACAGTTTTTTTTCTATTTGCTAAGGGTATTTGTTTTAGTGTTTCCTATGCTTTAATTAAATCTGTCAAAATAAATATGTAAATTATGGTTCCTGGGTTGCCCAATTTGGCAATGACAAGATCATTTTAGATTGGCTTCCTG
Source organism: Phyllomedusa bahiana (assembly GCA_025379985.1). Lineage (NCBI taxonomy): Eukaryota > Metazoa > Chordata > Amphibia > Anura > Hylidae > Phyllomedusa > Phyllomedusa bahiana. The sequence continues at coordinate 81,865 of JAODAL010011146.1, read as the reverse complement.
ATGTTTTGATGTGATCATGGGGGGTACAGCTCGGATTGAGAGGAAAGGGAAACATCGCATTAAATGTTTCCCCACCCGCCCTCTGTTTTTAGATAAAAAAGTTTGGTCTGGGAAGGGAGGGGGGAAAAAAAAAACTAAATAAAATGATTAAATCTGTAAATTGTTGTTGGTGTCTCCCGCTGGGAACGATAAATTTAAGAAAATGTGTAGCTTCAAGGCCCATTTTTGTGGCGGTAATTTTGGACAAAGAGGTGGTTGTTATTTTTGTGTTGCTCATGCTCCTCTCTGGGGTTTTTGCTAGGACAAGGTTTTTTGCTATCCCTGGGACTTGTTCAGCTATAAGCTTTGTTACGAAACAAAAAGAAACAGGTAGCACAGATGGTGCTGGCCCACATTAGCAAAGCAACGATTTCCGGCACAGAATGGACCCTGCTGCGCCTTGTCATTTTGCGATTTGGACGTCAAAGAGGTACAGCAAGCCAATGTGACCCCAGTGGGACGATCTGTTTTTTAAATTGGGGGGTTTTTTTCCCGAGCCCGTGTTGGTTCTTCAATGGTGTCCCTTTGGGGTTTGGTGATAAAAGGCCCAGGGTGGAAAGGAATTGGGGGCCCTGGTCCAATCTGCCGGCTTGGGGGTTGAAAGGTTTTGAGGTTAAAAAAGTGATGGGGCAATACTTTGGAATTTCAGGCTTTTGTTGAATCTTTCTCTTTTTCTTTTATAAGTGGAAGACGGGGGGTTGATTTATTGTGGGGGTAATTTTCTGCATGACTGTTTATAGCTTTTTTTAATGGTGAATTTTAGTTACATCATTAAAGTCATGTTGGACTGAAGTCTTTTTTTTGGGTACTTTATGCAATTAATGTTTTTTCGTTGTAGGTCAAGGCTTAAGATGCATATTTGCTGCTTGGTATTATGGGAGAGTTGGTTTTGGGGGTTTCAGAAATGTTGCTTTTTTGGAGTCAGAAATATCCCCTTTTTCTATTGCGGAAAAATCCTGGGGTCATTGTAGGTGGGGAAATTAACCAATACTGATGATTCAGGTTTGTTTTTTGAGTTTTTTTTAATTAGTGGGGTAAAAATTAAAATTTATAGCTTGTGAAGCTTGGAGTGTGTTTTGTGATTCTATACATGGCCCAAATTATGATTCTCTGTGGGGGTCCCGTTAGGCTCCCTAATGGGGTTAAAACACAGTTGTCTCACTTGAGCTATTTATCTTTGAACTATTGGATCAGCAGCCTGATTATATAGTGGGGTTATACTCTTTTTTTTCCCAAGGGTTCATGGATTTGTCGGGTTTGGCCTTTAAGGGGTTTTTAACTTTCCACAGATGCAATTTGCTATTCTTTTTGATTTAAAAATTTTATTTTTTCGACCCCTTTAAGGGTCAAAGGCCCCTCCTGTGGGGTGCAGGAGTGGTGGAAGTTGCGGTCAAGTTATGGTGGGCTAATTTTAACAAGGGGGGGATGTAAATTCCCATTTGGGGTGAAGAGGGGGTCAGCTTTTGGGAAGTGGCCAGCCTTAAGGATGGGATTAAATTTTGGTAATGGCATCCCCGGGGCGGGACGGTGGTTATCAGGGTGAGGGTCTTTAGAGGGTCATTGGGCCCCTAAAAAAATGTACTGGCTCTCAGAAAGGCAAAACCAGGGGGGCGGCCCCCTTTATTGTGTCGGCCCCGGTGTGCATGTCGACAGTGGGGAATATCAACAATTGTCTAAACAATCCACCTGACTCCTTCCTTTTTTTTTTGTACTTATTGGTTTGAATAAAGCTGTGGCCATTTGACACCCAAAAGGGGAAAGTGTTTGTGCATTTTTCTTGGATTTTAAAATGGGTACTAGTTAGGCGGGGGTTTATCCCCCTATCCAAAAGTCAGAAACCCCCCCCCCCCCGAAGCCCCAAGCGAAGGGGGCCTTTTTTCTTTGGGAGGGGGAAATTAGAGCTCCCTTTTTAGTTGGGAGTTTTTGGGTGTATAGCTGTAGGATGTAAGCTGTGGTTTTTGTGTATGCTTTGTATTTTTTATTGAAAGTAATGGTTTGAGCAAAAGGGGGATAGGTTTTTAGGGCATTGTAGTCCCTGCCCTGGCCTAGCTCCTATTGTGTAAATGTTTTGGCAGGGGTTTTGTGTTTTGAGGGGGGGTTTTTATAAATTACTTAATTTTGTTTAGGAAGATAAACTTTTTTTTCCTTTCACCCTTTTCTCCCAAGAACAAAAATTTGTTCCCCCCAACCCTATTTAAAAAAAAATCTCTAATTTATTTATAATTTTAATTTCATGATCGAATTTTTATTGATTTTTTTTTATTTAAAAATATTTTCCCTTTTTTAAAAGTTTTTATTTTTATAGTACTTTGTTATTATCATTTTAACCAAGGGGAACGATCCTTTACATTTCCCTAAATTTCCCTTTCCCTTTTTTCCTCTTTCTTAATATCCCGGGGATCTTAATTTTTACTTTCAAAAAAAAAAAAAAAAAAAAAAAAAATAAAAAATTAAACCCCTTATTATAAAATTCACACTTTTATTTTCTTCAAATCGGGGAAATCACAATTATTGGGTTTTTTTTAAATAATAAATGGTTAAATCCATTTTTGGGGGTACTTTAATCCCCCCCTTTAAAATTTTATAAAATTTAATGGCATCCCGGGGGGGGAGGTTTTTTAATTTAGGGTAATCTTCATATATTGGTCCCCTAAAAGTACTGGTTCCTTTGAAAGGAAGCCAGAAACGGGGGCCCCCCTTTATTGCTGTCTGGTCGGGTGCTGCATGTCAGCAGCTGGGAATATCACACAATTGTCTAGCACCCACCCCGACCCCCATGTTTTTTTACTTTATGGTTTGAATAAAGCTGTGGGCCCTTTTGGGCACCAAAAGGGAACGTGTTTTTGCATTTATTCTTGGGGTTTAAACTGGGTGCTGTTTGAACGGGGGTTTATCCTTCCCAAAAAAATCATTTTGCTGCTGTGGTGAAAATGTATTTTTAAGTAGCATACAACGTCTTGTGAATAAGTGGGTGGGAAACGCAGGCATCAGTGCCCATTAAATGTGAGAGGTGAAAGTTTAGCTATCAAAAAAACACAAGGGGAAACCAATGCTACTTTTAGCAGCTTACCACCAAAAAGAAACCGTGGTGGGCCAGACGGTTCTAAAAACAATAGTTTGCAATTGTACGTGCATTTTTGCTCTTTTAAGCAGTAATTGAACTTTCCTTACTCTGCTAAGGAAATTGATGGCAGAAGAGGGTTTTTAAATTTTTAAATTTGATACAGGATCAACAGAGAACCCAAAATGACAATGAGTTATGTATTTCTGTTTTTTATAAAAGCCCAAATTTCATGTTAGTCCATACTTGAATGTAAAAAAAAAAAAAAAAAAAAGGTTAAATAAAGTTTGAATCAAACAAATAACGGACGAAACTTCTGTTTTCCCCTAAAAAACCCACTTAGGACGACTGTCCCCCTTAAGGCTGCACCCTTTTTTTGGTGTATTTTTGTCCATAAACGTGATGCCCCTTTTTCCATATAGATGAACTGTAGTACCCAACCTAGGTGCATTATATGGCAAGCATGACAAAACTGGTGCATCAAATATGCTGCAAAGATTTCTTTGCGCAGATAAGGCGCAAAAAATTATACTGTGCAAGGTACACCAGATGCTAGATTTTTGACAGATTCATTCAGGGTTTGAAACTATACACTAATTGAATGCGCCTTAAAACTGGCATGACAATGCTGGTTTTGTAACATGTTGCCCTTAATTTTGTCAAAAATGGCAAAATAAATTATATAGATTAGGCATCATTGTGTGCTTGAAAAACTGTCTGTGGTTCTTCAATGGCCCCGTCCAGTTGGTCTCTGGGCAGTCCAACACTTTCTAGGTTTTGCCAATTTTTATCGGCAGTTTATTCCTCGGTTCTGCACCTTGGTGGCACCTATTGTTGCGCTAACGAAGAAAGGCAGCAACCCCAAACTTTGGCCACCTGAAGCGGAAGATGCCTTTGTTCGCCTGAAAACTGCCTTTGCTTCTGCTTCGGTCTTGTCTCGTACAGACCCGGAAAAGCCTTTCTTTCTTGAAATTTATGCATTGTGTCTAGAAGCAGGTTTTGTCTTCTCACAATAGAAGCCTAACATGAAATCCATCATCTGTGGCATGTCCTGCAGAACTTTCTCCCTGGTGAAGAAATGATACTATTGGAGATTGTGAGCTTCTGGCCATAAAATTGGCACTTTAAGAGTGGCGACATTTACTTGAGGGAGCACCACATTCCGTGAATATCTATACAGATCACAAGAACCTACTTTACCTCCAAACTGCTTAACATTTGAATCCCTGTCAAGCACACTGGTTTTGAGCTGAATTTCCAACCTGCAGAGCAGAATGTAAAATCTAATGCTCTTTCTCGTGCCTCTGACAGCACTGATCTGGACCCGGAACCACAGCATAACATACCTTCAGAATGTCTGATTTCTCTGGCTATCCTCTGGCAAGACCTTAGTACATTCTACGCTGTGGAGGCGTATCCTCGTTTGGAGGCATCTTCCAAGTTGGCTGGACATCCTGGAATTTAAAAGACCCCCCTCGTTAATTGTGCAACACTATTGGTGGCCTATGCTTTCCCAGGATGTCAAGGATTTTGTGTCAGACTGTTCTACTTGTTCCCATGAAAAAGCACCATGTCAAAGACTTGCTGGTCTCTGAGAGGCCCTGGACACACATCACCATTGATTTTATTACTGACTTGCCTTCTTCCGCTGCTTGTATGGTCATCTGGGTGGTTACCGTTTTTCTAAAATGTCACACTTTATACCTCTATATAGAATTGTGGCAAGCCCTCTGTTTCCGTCTCCAAATCAAGCTGGACTTCTCTTCAGCTTACCACCCTCAGTTCAACGGACAAGTGGAAAGGGTAAACCAGATACTCTCCGTTCTTCATCGTCTATGGTTGTCATCCTCGACCACCCCTTCCTGTGCCATTGGCCTCTGGTGTTCCTGCATCTGGCAGGAAACCCATCAATCCCTCTGCAGAGCCTCCACCAGGACCAAGACACAAGCTGACAAGCAGCAAAGAACTCCTTCCATGTACCGGCCTGGAGATAAAGTTTGGCTATCGGCTAAATCTTTCAGACTGAAAATCCCCAGCCTCAAAAGCTGGGCCCTCGATATCTAGGTCCTTTTCTGTTTTACGGCAGATTAGTCCTATCATAAGCTTTGTCTACTTCCCTCCATGTGCATCTGTAATGCATTTCACATCTTGCTCTTGAAGCCAGTGGTGCTGAACCACTATGCTGGTAAAACGGTGACTTCCCCTGTGGAAACGTAATCTGGGAACAGCTGCGAGGTTCATGAGATCCTGGCCATGAAACACCGTAGAGGGAAGAAATTCTATGTAATTGAAAGATCTTGGCAACCACTAGAAAACATCAACACTCCTGATCTCCTTCGCAAGTACCATCTGCAGCTTAACTGTAAGAAGAGGAATTATAAGGGGGGTACTGTCATGACCCGTGCTGTGGTCCATGTCGGGGGCCGTGACACCCTGCTACTCACCAGTCTTCACTCTTGCTTTGTCCTTGGCTTTGGCTTAAAGCACGCTAGGGAATGGGTACGCGCACTGGCTCTTTAATATTTAAAGGGCCAGTAAACTGTTAGGGCAACATGTATGCATTTTTACGCTCAGACGCCATTTTTTTGCGCACATTAGTAGTGTACAATGCACTTTAATCTATGAATCTCTTCTACTGTGGGTCATATATTTAGGGCTTTCTAGCTACCAAGCAACAATTCTGGCTTAGTTAAACCACTTTTAAAGTGGTCTACCTGTTCCAGCAGTTACATGCACACTCGGTTTTTGCCTTACTAAAGTACATAAATGTGTCTTTAGAATTATACAGTTGTTAGTGTGACACGGCCTCCAGAACTGCCCTCGATCATAAACGCATCACAAAATGCCGTGGGCGTTTTACAATGTGCTCAAGTTTATGTAGTGCAAACTATTTAAAAGATTAGTGAAAAAGGCCAGTTTTCGGGCATTAACAAGGACTGCAGGATTCTGACGACAATCCCCCACCCATACATACATGTTCTCCCTCTAATGTCACAATTAGGTTCTGCACTTCCCCTTTATTAGTCTCCTTACTTCCTCATGCACTTTTTGGCGTTTTCTTGAAGGTGTTAGTTTTGGAGGAGTGTTCTTTGCACATCTTTCTATTTTCCCCATGTTACTGGACCATTTGTTGGCCCAGTTTTCCTGACCATGTGTCATGGCTCTGCTGACCTTTACTGCTGTCGCTGACCATGTATATTCTGTCCTGCCGATTCTGTTACCACGCTGCAAACCAGCTGCCAACTCAAAGCTACACACAGTAGTAACATCAGTTGGTAAGCGACCTAGTACGGCTACCGCCGCCAGTAAGTCCAACCGGCCTCATGTTGGCGAGACTCTCGGATGAACACTAGGAACCTATTAGGTACAGCAATAGTATCAAAGCTTAGAAAAAATCTCAGATATATGACATCAATCGCCTCCACATGCCCATCCACAATTTACAGTCTAGAAACCTAACCTCCTCCATAGTAGCTTGGTGAGATTAGTTTGACCAATGACCAACCCTTCATAAACCATGGCTGGATCGTGTATGAAAGATTTATTTTAAGTATACTATGGCATCTATTAGAGAACCTTCATATTATTTTACCTACACAACACGAGCGTTAAACTTAACTGCCTAATAGTTTCCAGGATCCACCTTTTGAATCTGTCTTTTTAAGTAACTCATGAGGACGCGAACCTTAGCCCCAATGACCACTCATAGGTGATCTTGTTCCATATTTTAATTTTCTTATGGCCGGGGCCCACCCCGTGGACCTTGCACAAGAAACATGTAAAAGGTGGAGTTCACCATCCCATCCCTACTGTCCAATCAACAGGAATGTCTTTTTTCCCTCGGCTAATTATGGTGGATAAAAATTTTATTATAACTAGGTGTGCTCTCTCCTCATGGGCCTTCTACAATACCTCCATCACTACTTTTAAATCGGACCAACATTTTCAGTTCTTTTCTATTGATATAGTTAAATGATAATTTTTGAGGGGGGTGCTTAGCTTTACTCTCTTTGACCAATCTGACTTCTGTATCCAGCTTTGCTGTCTTTATCATTATTTTACATATTTTATTTTTTTTTTCCTTATCATTTTTTCTTTAGTGTCTCTTCACCTGCCCTCCTGTATTAAAGTAGCTGAAAATGCTTTATTTTTGTTATTTGTTGCCTTCTTCAACTCCTCTGTTGGATTCCACATTGGGTTATTTCCTGTTTCTAATTATTTTATTTCCATAAGGCAATGTACATCTCACAGTGGTCACCTAAGATGTATTTTTTAAGATCTCACCTCTTTTATTATCTCGTTTCTTTTATTTTTAAACACCTCCTCAATGTCCAGTATCATTACTGGTTTTAGGCTGGTCTCTAAGATGAATTAAAATGAGCCTTCCTGAATATTCAAGTGTAATTTTTTGTGGTTCCTCAGACAAAATACTCTATTGAAGGATAACATGGGCGGGACATTAATCTATCTTTATGGTACTATTTCCTAGGTGCCCTCCAACCTGAACCTTTGTTGCTCTGTCAGGTCTATTTAGTCAATTTTAGGTCTAGAAGGGCCTTCCCTCTAGTCGGCTCCTGCACTAGTTGGGAAAGTAATTATCTTTGTTTTTTGACAAAAACCTGTTTCCTTTATGAGAGCTGCAGGTTTCAGTTTCCCAGATTATATCTGGGTACTTAAAGTAGCCCTAATAACAATCTCATTATGATTAGCTGCCTCATCTATTTGTTTGAGGATTACATCTTCTATGGTTCTGCTAGTAGAATTTTATTATTGTTATTTCCGCCATGTATATCTACCCATAATAATTCCACATGCCCATTTCCTGTATCTATATCTTCCCGCAGTGTTGGCTTCAGACAGGATTTTACGTAAAGACATACCCATCTCCTCTCTGTTTTGTACAATCTCTTCTAAATAAACTGTAATCCTGTAAGTTAAAGGGGTTTTCTCGCTACAAAGATCATATCAGATATATGACGGGGACAGTAAAAATGTGGCACTTTTGCATTGCAATTACCAAAAATGAATTTAGTATAGCAGCATATGAGCTAAATATGTGGGTTCTAGAACTATTATATCTGCAGCATCAGTGAGTCAGGTCACGCCCCCTTTGCTGTGATTGAATGCTGATATTTCATTCCAGCCCTGGGGGGGGGGTTGGGATCATGCCCTGCGTTGGGACACGCCCTGTCCTGTGATTGGCTGCCTGCTCTCTCTTCCTTATGATGCTGTGTAAATGAATAGCTATAAAATGGCTGCTTGCCTCGTTTTCTCATTGTCACATACTTTTTTTTTGCACCCTGAGCTGTGATTGTAATAATAGATGCATGAGATCCTCTATGCACCTCTCACCACAAGTGTATAGTTCTTGTGAATGTATCCTGAGGAACTAGCTTGCTAGATTCACTCTACCCCGCCCACCCATTATTACACAGCACTTATACACAGAGAAAGATGTCACAGCTCTGCAGTCCTCCTGACTTTACTGTCAGTTTTTCATGCCTGCAGAGCTGTCACCCTCCCTCCACAAGCTCCTGATAACCAGGAAAAACCTGTATTGTGTAAGCGTTATTTACATACAACAGTGATGAAAACAATTGGAGGAAAAAATAGCTTCCCACGTACACCTCTGTTATTCAGGCACTAGTAGGCATAGAGGGGGGAGGCACAGAGTGCCCATGCATTTCTACATTTGTTTAATCATTTCAGGCTGTATTATATAATTGTCTTACACAATACAAGTGTTTCCTGGTTACATACAGGATTGGAGCTCCCTGCTCACATCAGATTATGATGATGTCACCACCGTCTTCAGAATACAACCGGGGCAAACACAAGCCTTACTGGGATAGGTAAAGACAACCCCCCTGTATCTTGAGCTGTTAACGAAACGAGAGAAAGCTTAAGACTGCCTCCCCAATTCATAACCTCTTAACCCCAGTCATACAGCTAGGTCGTCATCCAGCACTTGTTTTAGTTATCCAACTGATGTTCATAATTTTTATAACCGCAATAAGTAATTCAGTAGTCCATTTTATTTTGTTGATGAGGAAATCCTGGGCATTGGTTCAGACATGGCATTTTAGAGATTTTTCAGCTTTCATTCTCTCTTTAACCCTGTTTTAGATCTACTGATTACTACCCCCTATTTCACATCACCCTAACTCGACTAATCATTACTAATTCCATGCTCTCTCTTCAACTATCTTACATGTATTACAGTAAGTTGCTATTGATGGAATTTTACGCAGCCTAAGAAAAATACAGATAAATAGAGCATGGGACAGAATTTCTCTAAAATTCGATTCCGGTCACTGCGCCGATCTTTTCCCAACTGTCAAGAACATAAAATTACACCGGTCACTGAATTTCTATGGGACACGTAGCGCGTTTAAAAGCAGCTATTCTCCAGGCCTAGCACAGAGCCTGCAGGCGTGATGCAACCCCCCTAGGAACGTTGTGACATGCTCTAAATATGCAATGAGGAGAGCTTGGTTTGGTCTTCTTACAATGTTGTGTTTTAGTATGACCACGCAATGACTGCCGCCCGCTCTTGAATCGCTTCACTATATAATTCCCTGGGCACTTCAACAAGTGGAGGGCACACAAAACCTGACCCAAAAAACTCAAGCGGGAATGTAGACATGATAACAGTCCTTGCCAGCGTTATGAGCTCGGAAAAAAACAATGGCTGAAACGTGCTTACCAGGTGGCAACTATTAGTGACCCAGCCAAACAAACCCCAAGTTGTGAGGTGACGGAAGCTGAACAGCGCACATGACGGTCTGGCCAGGTTGGCACAATGACCATTCTGGAATGGTGGGCAAAAAAGGAGGACAGCCACCAGAATGGACACCAATGACCCTATCTGTCGAGCGAAAGACAACTGGTCACGGCCCTAAGAACCTCCCTGGCAAAGCCCCAGCCATACGAAGGTATTTTTTTTTTTTTTCCCCCCCAAGGCCAGTGGCACAATGGGGACATTCTGGAAAAAGTTGGCCAAAACTTGAGAACGGACAAGCCCAACAGGATGGCACAAGGGAACTCGAACGAGCGGAGGTCACTGGCCGGCCATGCTGCATTACGACGGTCAACGGCAGCCGGCACAATGACACAGTGTGGAGATCCACTACGGTCAGACAGATCACAGGCAGCTGCATGAGGGTAAGACAAGTGGCACAAATGACATCAACGTGTCGTAGAGGATCACGAACCAGGCAGCAGCCATATAGGCAGAGTATGAGGTCAGTAAAGTGGCACAATGTCACTAGCTGTGGAGGCACGGCAGCACGCACAAGCTGCCAGCATCCGAGGTCTGTCAGGTGGCCAACATTTGTCTGTATGGTATCACATATCACCACTAAATCGTCGCATATTTACTGGTTCCTAGGCCTACAAGCAACCCAATTACAAACTATCGAGGGACTAATACTACCCTCACTTATGCATTCCGTTCCGTACGGTCTCACAACAAGCACAGCACGTCATTGAGGTCAGCGGCCCATGTGACACAATGACAAATCTCTGGAGGTGGCAAAACAGGCTGGGAAGCAACAGAATGGGACAACAAGCGAGTCATGGCCACAGACCTGACCATGCTTAGCAACGAGCTCTTAACTCGGACAACAAGAGTGGCACAAATGATCTCATTCTAATAGGAGACCCCACCTCAAACAAGGGTTCCACAAAGGCATAACAACAAAACAGGACTAAGGCCAACAGTTAACACGTCTGGCACATAATGGGACACCCTGAGAGGTCACAACCAGCAGCAGTATGTGGCATCGCAAGGCAGCAGGGGCACAATGACCTTTTCGAGACCCAACCCAAGGTGGACACTCATATACACCCCACCCTCCTCTACCAAAAACAGCTGACCCAACGACCGGATCCTAGCCAATCCAGACAACTGGGCTACCACCAAACAAAAATGAAACACACTCGACGATCTGACGCGCTCATAGAACCAAAGGTCACACACAAACGCTCCAGTCGCAGCTGCATCCGTAGGTCAGGCCCCAGGTAGGCACCATGACCACACACGTGTGGGGATCACGGCAGAAGCCACAGCAAGCACAGTCTTAAATAGATCCATGAGTACAAGGAAAGTGGCTACAATGACATTCTGGGATCATCCCACCGGTGGCATAACAGTATTAGGCCACAAGTGTGGCACTATCAACACTGTGTAGTGAGTATTGCCAATACAGCATACCCAGTACAGAAGGTCTAGGCAAGTGGACACAATGACATCTATGGGACCGGTGGCAAAACAAGTTTTAGGCCCACAGACATGTGACCTACAATGACACTGTGTAATGCTCTTGGGAACACACCGGCAAAGGATTACACACGCCAAGCAGCATGAGGTCTCCCGAGAGTTGGCACAATGATAGTCCTGGACAGGGTCGGGAAAACAGGGAGGACAAGAACAGGTGGCCAGAAACGAACTGAGAACGGAAACCGGTCCACCCGGAATCACCTACGGCAGCAGCATGAGGTCAGGCACAGTGGACAATGATAACAGTCTTGCAGAGGACATCGGCAGCAGACCAGACAGCACCGCAGCATGAGGTCAGGACAGTGGCTCAATGACAAATTTGGTCCAAGCCCACGGTGGCACCAATAAAAAGGAAGTAGGCCTCAGAGGTGGCACAATGACAGAGATTTTGACCTGCCGGTGTCCGGCCGGCGCTGGCAGCATCAGCATGTGAGTCAAGAACGAGTGGCACAATGACCTGGCCCACGTCGGATCTTAGTATAGATTACTATTCCATTAAGCCCACAACACCGGGCAAATCTGATATTATGACAGCATGAGGTCACTAGCAGACAGTGGCACAATGATCAGATTGTGGTGAGGTAGGGTCGGAGCTATACTCAGTCCTTGCCGCGTAACGTTACGGTGTAGGCAGAGATTGGAAGAAACTGGCCAGCAGATTGTGGCATCAGGCGGGTGAACGTCGGCGGCCCCGCACCACGGGCATCAGAATAGTGGACTGAGGGCAGGTAGGTTTGAAACAGAACTGACGCCCTAGGCATTGGTGCCATGTGGAAAAATCCCTGGCCGATTCTACGCACTTAGTTTCATCCTTGAACACAACAGGTAAGTTGTTACAAATTTCCCCCCCCTAAGTGGACAAGCGGGTTCTCCTTGGGGTAACGATTGGCCCCAGCACAGCACTGAACACCCCCGCTCTGAGGCCACACTACTGGAATGGGCGCAAGGATCAGCATTCCTCACAGACTGCAAAATCGGCAAGTGCCCAACACGGCCACACATCCAGTTTTGGCTGACCCAGTAGTCCAGCGGAATCTTCTTACTGAGGTCCGGCAGAGTCGCACTGATCCAAGTAGGAACACCCAAACCTGATTGGTTCTAGACACTGCTCAGGTCCTTCGCTGCTGCTCGCTGCTGCGATCTGACCTCCCTCTACTAGGCGGCGTGAAACGGACAGCTACTGCCTCTTCAGTGACTCAGTCTGCTCCCCTAGGGTTACTACTGATGGTAGCTGGTTATGCTCCTACCCCCCTCCCCCAACTCTCCATCTCAGCAGACTCGGACAGTCCAGTAAGTACCTTTAACGAGCGCCTGAGGAACACCCCCGGTCAGAAACCTGTCAAAGTGGCAGGGAACACGACAATTGACGCAAACATACTGAGCTGCGGCCCCAAATGTTTACGGAGGATTTACCTATAGTATGTAGAGTTTGGTCCTCCCCATCTCTATGCTGGGAATAATAGGCTCCCATTTATGGACCTGGTTAGCGAGGGTACCAACTAGGAGTGCAGAAGCAGCCAGGAACGTCAATCACTCTGCATAGCCTTGACTGACTATTCACGGCTGGGTCACCTAGCCCAGTCTAAATAAGCATGCTGCGCGGCCATCCTTGCACAAGTGACTACAGAGGGGCTCCCCTTCATCAATGTCCAATGTATATGCCTCATGAGTGCCTTGGGGGTCATCCTGCCTCGTCTTCCTCATTCCATCCACACATACTCCAGCTTGCTCCATGCTACTCCTATTTGTCACACTGGGTATTAGAAAATACACAATCATTTCACCAGACAATGCATTCCTGCCTTCCATTGTCCTTCCTCCATCCTCCTCCTCCATTTTCTGTCCCCACCGGACTCATGTGGCACATGTGATGTAGTCGCCTACGTCTCCAGTCCCCTGCCAGACAGATTTTTTCAGCTCTGTTCCAGGAACATGGATTAGCAAGGGGTTATGAAGTATTTTACATCACCACGTACGTCCCTGTGCGTACTGACAACAATAACGTCGCCTCCTCAAATGGACCTCAACAAAAAAAACGGTCTAGGGTTTCACGAAACAATGAGCTGCCCCTGGATGACATCAAAGTCTACACAGGGGAGCGAGATAATTCTGTCTGCACTGGATCATCAAAAAATCGATTAATCTCCTGTTCATACAGTCCGCCGCCTTCCAACTAATAGTGCCACAACATCGGATGGAATTACAATGGGTACCGGAAACATCGCATTTCAGAGTGTGTGGGGAAAAAGCCGTTCTGCCGCGGCTACTCGAGGTGAGGGTGTTCCTGGCTTTCTGTCATCGGAACCGTATGGAACTCAAAGTGCATGCACATGTTTGCCTGGCCAGTTCAGATCTGCTGAAGATCGGTGGTGAAGGACTTCAGGAACACCTTTTCAAACCAGCATCTTGAACGTCCCCCCCCACGGGCCGCCATGCAGGCGCGCCATGGACCATCCTACTAGGTGCAGCCCCGCACCGGAAACCATGTTCCTCCCATTGTCCGTAACCCATGGTTTACCCGATTTGCAGTTGACGCGCAGGTGAAGGCCACATCATCGATTTCTCTGCCTGCATGTCGCGGGCTGTCTCCCTTCACTATCCCTAGATGTGACTTCGTTAGCCACGCACGGGCAACAAGAAGATGACATCTAGAACTCGCGTGACACTGTGTGCCCCTCCTAACATTATAGTATGATGGGCAGCAGTACTTTTGGAGATGTGATGGTGGTGATGGGTGGAGGAGGACGGACATTGGGCAGGTTTGCTGCAGTTTGACAACGTGGAGGAGATAGCGGCGTTTCCAATCAGTTGTTGGTGTGTGTGACTGGGCAGGAAGCACATTCACCCAGTAGGCCTTAAAGGACCATGTACTGGCCCATGACCCGTAGATACAGCTCTCAGACGTCCGAGCTGCGTGCACCTTGGGAAATAAACGATAACGTTCAAAGGACTGGCCCACCCTTTCTGTTACATATTTATGACAGTGATGTACTGCCTTTTTGGAAGAAATTACCGGCTTGGATCTTTTCCATACTCGGCTCGGCACAAGCCATTAGTTCTCCTGAATCGGTGCAAGAAGTCCACCATTTGGAAAGGATGGACTGCAATACAACAACTTGGACAGGACGCACGGTCAGCTGCTGCCACATTAGGATGGTTGGATGCATATGTTGTCTCGTTGCAATCGCCATGCTGAGAACGAGCCTGCTGGCACGCCCCATGAGTAGCGAGGAGCAGTGAACGCATCTGGACCGGGAGATGATGTCCAACGAGAAACAGGCTGCCTTACTGCCAGAGGATGGTGGAGCCTTGATGGCTGTCAAAATGGCAGGCGTGCACTGGGCGCTGTGCTGATGCTGCTGTTGCATGGCGGCAGGCAGGATGGACCACCACATCTGAGCCACGTTTCCTCACCAGGCCACCGGATGGTGACGCTTGCATGTGTTGACGCAGCGGCCGTCCGGCGGTGCCAACGTTTGATCCCTGGGCCACGCTTCACTTATCTGCCAACAGATTCTACATATAACCATATTCGGGCTCCTCCAGGTGTCTTAGCTAAAGAACGGCCCACACCGCCGAGTATCGGATTTTTACCGCAAAGCTCCGCACTGAGTGTAACTACTGCCGCCGCTGACTCACTGAGCTCCCGTGTACCGCTACTTTTTGGACCTGCGGAGCGGGTTTTTTTAACCCGTGGACCGCTTGGCTACAAGCCTCACACTGTTGCTACTCCATGCTGACTCACGGCCACACGATCCCACTTGCAGGCTGCGCTGCTGGCCTAGACGCGCAAGATGACGCCCTATTCCTCCTGAACGATGATGAAGGGGGGGGGGGGGAGGGGGTGGGGGGGCCCCTTTGTTTTTTTTTTTGGGGGCCTCCGAGGCTCCCAAGTTGCGGTCGGTCTACATCATCATCTATTTGTGTTTAATACGTCACTGCTGTCGCTCATCACCGGGTCTTGGTATGCCGAGGCTGGACCTCTCACAAACATGACCTCCCATTCCACTCTCAACATATATTACTTTGCAGCCACCTACTGCATGAAGCATGGATATTGGCCCCATTTCTTCGCTGCCAAGTAGCTGCTGACTGCCCTCCTCAAATTGTTCATCCTCGGCTATATAGTGGCGCTGAGCCTAGGGACCACATAGTAGATCTTGCTGAGGGAACCGGCTGGGACAGAGGCGGGTGACGAAAGGTGAGGGCCGCGACCCGCTCCCGGCCATGACAACTAAGGGTTGAGTCTGAGGTTCCACCGACTCTTGGGATCTGGGTTTGTAGATGTCATCTGGGAGGAAGGAGGATGACCTAGTCAAACAATCAAGAACATTGGGTTGCTGGAACATACAACACTGACGCTAGGATGACAGCGGCAGTTTGTGGCCTCACGATGTGACCCCCTGCTGCGACGTCCCCTTGCTGTGCTGCGACTGGGGCCTGTTCCAGGATATGTTTGTGCCACTGCCACTCGCAGGTGTTAGAGCCTGCCACCTCTCTGTCTCTGACATACTGTTTGTTGTGTTCTAAAATTTACAGACACTGGTGATGATGATATCTGTATATGATAAAAATACACCACTGTTTTGTACTCCAAATAACCCAGTAACAAGCTTGGGTACCCTTGCGATATAATTGCGCTCAACAATATGGGCCACGGAAAAATTTACTTGTATGTGTAGTTTAAAAAACACATGTGTGTTTTTACTATGTATAAAAGCACAAACAGGCTTAATTAACCTATCGGACATGAATTAGGTCTACAGGAAAAATGTATATATTTTGGCCGTTGAAAAAGACGGTTTTTTATTTTGTCAGCACACCAGCAAAACAACGATTTTTAATTAACCCTGGATGTAAATTGCGCCAAAAATAAAAATTGAGCCGCACAAACTTACTAGCCTTGTGTAGGTGTTACAATTGGTGTTTTCAACGCCACACAATCAAGAGATACAGTTGTAATAACCTTTGCTGTGAATTATGGTACAGGAAAATTGTATATATTTTTGGCGTTGAAAAAAGACGGTTTCTTGGGGTCAGCACACAGGCAAAACAACGCCTTAATTAACCCTGATGTAAAAGTTGTGCCAAAGAATTGTAGCCGCACCAAAATAGTAGCTTTGTAGTCGTGTGTTACAATTGCGTGTTTTCTACGCCACACAACAAGAGATACAGTTGTAATTAACCTTTGCTTGTGAGTTAGGTCTACAGGAAAAAATGTATATATTTTGGCGTTGTAAATGAACGGTTTCTTGGGTTCAGCAACAACCAGCAAATAACAATCGACTTAATTAACCCCTCGGATGTAATTTGCGCAATAGATTGAGCAGCCAAAATATGAAGTGTATTTGTATTGTAAAAAACGCTGGTTTCTTTCAAATGAATACAACAGGAACTGGCTTAGATCCCACTTGGATATTGAATGTATATGCAGCTGCAGTGGCACGCACACTGGATTCAGGATCCAATTAACCCCAAAAAAATTAGTAATAGAACATTAAGAGAAAAACAGCTCTCTGATGACAAGTGATGTGCACCCCACCAGAAATCGTATATAAAAATCAATTCTGCAGTAAAGCAGCTATCATGCCGCGGCAGCACATTCCCTGATCAGATACAGTGAGAGCGGTCATGCAGCTCCCAGCGGTAGGCGCCCGGACTTAATCATAGGTGAAGGGTGACGTCTACGAATCCCGCCCAGGTCTCTGATTGGCTTCATCTCTGCTCATGTCATGCAGCATGCCCTTCTTTCCTCCTCAGAGTTCTTTGCCCCATTAACATCATGTGTCGCAGGCCAGTTTATCATCAAAAGCACACTTCGTTCACCCGAAGTACCCAAAAAGTTCGACTTCGTTCCGAACCGGAAGTTTTCCTGAAATTCTAAACGAATTCCACTTCGTTAGATTCATTCGCCCATCTTCAACAGATAACACATAGTTTATATTGAAGAGTGAACACAATAAAAACAAAACCCCTGCAAACATGGCGCAAGTACATTTTTTTCACCCTACTTAGATTTTGATGTAGATGAAAAATAAAAACGTTATGGCTTTTAGAAGGCGGGGAGGACAAAAACTAAGAGCCAAAAAATTATCACTGACTGTCAGGAAGGGGATAAATATGTAGGCAAAGGTAAATAAATACTAGTCCTAAATATATTGCTGTTCTGATTTTGCTTCTCTTCAGAGTTAGAGCAGTTCTTATTTCATACGTGCTTACCCAAGCTTCCCTAGGTAACCGACCCTCTCTCTTCCATAGCAATGGCCAGGATGATGATGTTACTCGCTGTTGTGTCTTATCAGCAGTGCAGAAGCTTGTTTATGTTTCTTACTGACAAATTTTAATCATTTACAGTTCTGTAGCTTTCTGTCCTGCTGTTAAAACCTCTCCATCACCAATCTAACAGGCTTAGCTAAGAATAGTGCAGCTGAAATATTAGTCACTGCTACAGAAGCACTCACAGCCTCAACAGGAACAGCATGGCGAGACAACCTCTTCTATGTTAGTGGATTGTACTGATTTTTATTAAGTTAGATATTAACATGCAACTGTCAATTGTCAAGGGAAACGAGGATTGAATTTCAATATTCCGGATCCTTTTATCCTACTAGGGTATAATCTGGTGCCCTTCTGCCCCATTGAAATAAATGAGCATGTGCAGCTTATAGGGAGGTCAGAGGAGGTAGCTGATGGCGAGGCAATTTCTTGGCTTACAGTTATGTTATGTGTTTGGCTAGCTCAACTTTCACCCATCAATGGTTTGGGTTGGGGAATTTAGAGTAATAAGAACATTGACAAATATATAAATATTTCATAGTCAATTCTGGTAATTTTTGGGGGAAATCTTGTTATGATAGGTTTGATTTTCATTTATGACATATTTTGAAAGGGGTTAAGCAAAAAACACATGATGTCATTGCATCATGATTCATCAACTTAGCCTAGATAACAGTCATAATGTATGGACGTGAGACGAGTACTGTCTCGTTCACTAAATGAGAAGTGGATGATAGACAGCTATACTTACAATTAGGACATGCAGCTTTAGGATATTAGATTCCAAATACAGATGTAGCAAGCACCTTCTTAACGGGCACTGCACTCTACAGCAATAGAATAGCAACTGTATGTAGACTAAGGGAATGTCCCCACGACACGGGTCTTCGGCCGGTTTTTCAGACGGTTTGCGGTTTTGGAGACCATCTGAAAAACTGTCCGAAAATGAGTACAATGGGGCGCTATGGAAAACCCGTGCAGCAGTCCCCGCTGCACGGGTTTTCCGCATGGTGGTTTTTTCGCCCTCGGGCCGCCCGCAAAGCATTGTACCTGCACATTCTTCCGTCCGGTTCTCGGACACAATCTGTGCAAGTCAATGTGAAGGGGGAGGGCTATTCACGGAGAAAAGCCGTCCTCCCGTGGCCGTGTGGATGGCCACAAAATAGGACAAATACCGGTCGGATAAACCGACCGGTATTTGTCCCTTGCCGTGTGAACGCACCCTTAGGGTGACAGGTATGAAACCTGACGCCGACACGGCAGTTTTAAATTGCTTTAGAGAAGTGTAGAAGGCACTAGTATGTATGAAAGTGTCTCACAGCACTTTACATATGTGTCCGTTCTAAGGCAAAATATGTCTCAGCGATGCCACTTTGAAACTGATATGGATTAAAACTGACATGATTAAAAAGATAATAGATAATTTTATCTTATTGGGAAATTATTTTATCTAATAAAGTTTTATAATTAACATCAATAATCATGAGCCTAGCTGTCGGGAATTCAGTGGAGTCTTTTCTTACGCACCAACCATTGCGTTTACTGTGCAACACAGATAGGCTTTGTACCAGGAGTACCCTGCGCTCCACCTACGATGCACCAAATGTATGAACCACAGTACAACAGGGTCATACATAATGGCGCATTTTACACTGCTCTAAAGCGATTTTGAACTGGCCTGTCTGCGCCATGTTCAGACACGTTGCCCCAAGTCTCCACACACCAATATGCATACACTAATGAGCTAACTCACCCCTTCTGAGACTTAGGGTGACATTTACGAATGGGGCTGCACCAGTTTCCTGGCGTCAGAAAGCTGTAGTAGACCTGTTCTATAGATGTATGAACAGTCGCATGCCAAACTTTGGCGCTATAAGTGCAGGAACGACACTTTTTAATGTACAAAATATTTGGGGCGTTCTGGGGGCGTTGCACCACATTTATAGAATTAAACACATTTATGATTCTTTGACGACATATGTAGGTGCAAAACAGTTTGAACACCCAGACCAGGATAAAGGTGGTGCCTGAGCCAGACTTGTGGTATTGGCTCTACAATGCGCCTGTATATATAAGCTGCAAAAGAACAGGTGTCAGGGACCAGTCAGGGACACACACACAGACACAGACAAGTGGGCCCTGACTCTGATCCCAGCCCCTGTTCCTGCCTTTTGGGGAACCCGACTCCTTAAGCGGCTGGCCCCAACCGGAAGACTGATGGCTGCACTGATATACAGTCATATGAAAAAGTTTGGGCACCCCTATTAATCTTAATCATTTTTTAGTTCTAAATATTTGGGTGTTTGCAACAGCCATTTCAATTTGATATATCTAATAACTAATATTGCACATTTTGTGTTAGTACAATAAACCTCATTTCAATCCGGAAATATTACTGTGTCCATCAGTTATTAGATATATCAAATTGAAATGACTGTTGCAAACACCCAAATATTTAGAACTAAAAATGATTAAGATTAATAGGGGTGCCCAAACTTTTTCATATGACTGTAGGTGCAACACAGACAAGACAAACAGACACAGAACAAATAAGCACAGTCGGGCAGTCCAAAGTCGACAACAGTACGGCCAGAGATGTACGGAGACGTGAGACAAAAGGATAAACAGAATACAAGCCAAAGGTCAATACCAGACGGGAGCAGCAGTACCAAATCACTAGGAGAGAGAATAGTCAGGAGAAACGCAGGGTCAAATACAGAAAAGGCAAAGCAAAGTACGGGCTAGCTACAAGCAAAAGACCTCTATAGCAGGCACAGGGTACTGGTGAAAGCATTCTTAAATAGGTTAGCAGCAGACACAGAACAGAGGTGATTGGTGGAAGAAACACAAAGCTAGATAGGGAAACAAGGATGTCAATCAAGGAGGAACACTGGTTAACTGAAAGAGTGCTAGAGGATTCCTGATCACGGGCGTTGGCCATCAATCAATTATCTACAGGGAAAGAAGGACCTGTTCACATATTTGCATAAGAAGACAAAGTATTACGTTAAAAACCATGGTTTACTCATACCGGCCCGGGGTGGCCCGACCAAACCAAAACCCAGGGGGCGTGCGGGCACAATCATGACAGTCCCCCCCTCTCTATAAGGGCCCCCGGACCCTAAACAGCCCCCCTCAGGTTTGGCAGAGTTTTTTGGGTGAATTTTTCCCCTTTTACAACTCAGGGGCATTTTTTGCCGAGGGGCCCGGGAGAGGACATATTTGGGTTGGTCCGATTACCCCCTATTTTTTTGATCTTCATTGGGCTTTTTTAAAAGTCTTATACCTTCCCCCAGACTGTCACAGTCATTAATGGGGGAATTTATCTCATTTTTTACAACCTGTAGGGGCAGAGTACATGAATAGGAACCCCCCTCATAAAAAAGGGGAGACAGCTTAGCAGAGCAAACTCTGTGAATCAATCAGAACACACTCCGGGAAAAAAAATTTTTCGGGGTTCTTTAATATAAATGAAAGATTCTTTGCGCGGGGCAGACAATTAATTTTCCCCCCGGATTGAGTATATATATAATACATAATATATATTATATATTTATTATAAAATAATATATATTATATAATAAATATATTAAATAAATTTTAAAAATAATATATAAAAAAATTGTTTGTTAGCTCACCGATAGGGGGTCTTGTAGTACCTTGTTTGTGAAGCTTGCAAAGCCGGAGATCCAGAAACTTCACCGGGGACGACGGGAAAAAAAAATTAAAACAGGTACTCCGCTTGCTTGTAGGTACGTTAAATAATGACTTGCAGCTTATATTTAAAATTAGAAAATTTATTAGACCCAAAAAAATATAAGGGAAGGAAAGGAGAGTTTTTAATAAGCACCAGTGCTTCGACTGCCGACCGTTTCATAAACATAGTTTAATCACGTGCCCATGGATTACTCTGCGAGGTCAACCCTTATAGGCTAGTCCACAGAAAAACCCTTTATTTTTCCAAATGCAAGAAAATATATTTAAAGTATACTTTTAACATAAAATTTAAAAAAAAGTCAAAAAAGTAAAAAAAAAATATACAATATATATATATAACAGAACCCCCACATGTACAGAGATCAGGGAAAATTTTAACCCCGTGGTTCCGGTGTGCCTATACAAAAATCCTTTTTGCCTTCGGCTAACAATTTGGTTTAGGTTTTGCCACCTCTAAAGATTGCTTTATTTTTTTAAAAAATCCTTTTTTACAAGTTTCATGGGGGGGTAAGTATCCCTGTTTTTTGTGTTTCTATCATGTTTTTGCAACATTTTTCATACCAGGTTTCCATTCAGAAAATTTATGCATTCAGAGATTTTTTTTTCCGTCTGATACGGTTTTTTTCCAAAATGAGGTTTTTTACGCCAATATATTGCAATTGCATTTTGCACTGTAATTTGATATATAAATTTTTTGTTTAAAATTTTTATATAGTGAAAAATTTTATACTGTTTCTTTGTATAAGAAAAAAAAGTGTCAGTGATTTGTATATATCGGCAACATGGCAGAAATTAGGGCCCCACACTTGGACGCCATGGACATATACCCAATTTTTTTTTTTTTCTATTTGCTTGATTAGAAAAAAAAAGACTTGAAAAAAAATAATCCTAACAAGGCCCTCTTTTGGTTTAAAAAAATTTAATACCGTTCCAAAGTATGTGCAAATTTTGATGTCTATGTAAAAAGGGTAAATTTTTTTTTTTGATGATATTTACAATTTTGGTATACTGTGGTAATATGGCTAGAAAAAGTAATTGACGTGATTTGAAAATTTTTTTGAAATTTTTTGCTGTAAAATGATGTTCACGTTTTAATCTTGTACTTTACTTTGCGAGACTAATATTTCGCACTATATCCTCGTTCTTTCAATGTACTGTAACTTGTTTTTCTGTTTTAGATATTCTCGAGGTTGGGGTTTTTCTTTTTTTTTGTTTATTACCCCAAAAGGTATGTTATTAATAAGGGATGGCATAGGTACCCAATACAGGGATTTGCGCTGTTGGTTTTGCGGTAGGGTACAACTGTGACCATTTGATTTGCAGAAACTGTAAGGTTATTCAAGAAAATCAATTTGGGAGGGATAAAAATTTAAGGGAAAGCAAATTCATTGGATTTTTATTAATATAATGATTTAAGTTTTTTTATGTCGTGCTCAGGACCTTCCCCCTATCAGGGGGAGGTCGTCAATAAAGCGCCCATACCACCTGATATGGGAGGAAAAAGGGGTATTTTCAGAAAATAGATATTGACTTTCCCAAATTGCACATTAGATTGGTAATGAGGGGGGAAAATTTCGCCCCCAAGAGCACCTTTTTTTCTGAAAAAAAAATTTCGATCGAACATAAATAATTTCGCAAAAGAAACTGTATACGATAATCAAGAATTCTTTTAAAGAGTCGGTATGTTACTGACGAACCAAGAAACTTTTTAAAAATAAAAAACTTCTGGGTATAGAGGTAAAGGTTTCAACGTCACAGAAGCCCAAAAGAGAAGAATTTCCAAAATTGGTTTTTTTAAAATTTTCTGATGTATGGCTTATCTTAAGATAGCCCGGGATCATGGGGCAAGAGGTTGGAGATGCGTGTCAAAACCCCAAGCCCAATTTTTCGGGGTTAAAGACCCCATTCCCCTACAAGGGTCTAAGGGGGGGAAATGTTTTTTTTTTCAATTTGGGACAGGGACACTATGGGGATAACGGAAAATCAAATAGAAACCTTTACTAATTTTTTTGAAAAGCTCCAAAATTTACTCCCAATCAAAATTTTTTCATACTATTTTTAAATCTGGGGTGGTCTTTGCCAAAATAAAAAGGTTTGTTTGTTTTTTTAAAAATTTTTATGGGCAATTTTTTATATAACCCGTATCCCATATATTTGGCCCCCCCCTTGTCGGGTTTCTTTAAATTTTAATTTTTTTTTTTTTATTTTTTTTTTTTTTAATGAATGTTTTTAAACTTTTCTTTTTTGTAGTGAAATTGTTTTTTTGTAAATAATTTTTTTTTTTTTTACTTATTTTTTAATTGGATAAATCACTTTTTAAAAAATTCCTGAAAAAAAAACCACAAACCATGGTCCCCGACATGAGTGGATGAAGAAGGATTAGGGAACATGAAAATTCTTTGTTTTGGTTTTCCATAGGGTCAAGTCCTCTTCAGATTGCAGGTCTTTTAATATAGCGAGGGGTTTTCATTTCTTTAAAGGTTAAATTTTGTACCATATAGTGCATAGTTTTTGCAATTTTCTTGATATACTACATTTTTTTTTCCCGACACAAAAAAATGATTTTTGCGTGGAATTTTTTTTAAACTTGTTGACATCGAGAAAGGGCTTGTAAATATCAAGATTGTCGGAAAAAAAACCTACCTTTTTCAGGGGTGGTAATTCGCTTTGATAAATAGTGGGTGAGAGATTCAATAACGGGATCTCTTTTCTCGATTTGGACAAGTCTCCGAAAAGTATTGCCGACTCTTTTTGCGCCCCGCTCTTCCCTTTTGTTGGAGCGGTTTGTTTCCCGTAAAAAAGATTTCCAAATTCGGATGTTCCTTTAGTAGAATTCAGATTTGTTGGTTTTTTTTTTATTTGTGACGGTTCTGCGCTGGTGTTTTTTGAAGTGTTTTGCACGATTCTTCTAAAAGTAAATTTGAAGATGGTCAAGAACATCGATATCGAAAAAGCAAATGCCTTCTTTTGTTTCACTTTCGCATTGGGTTTTTTTTTTCAATATGGCTTAAAAGCTTTTAACTCCTTTTTTTCCCGGGGTAATATTCCAGTTTCGTAATCTCTTAAGTCTCTGTCAAATTTTTTTTCTTTAAATCCCCATTCTGCTCTAATCTTTTATTTTTTGGTTAAACATTTTTTCACACATGATTTTTATATCGGTTTATCTTCAAATGCTTTAATAGATTTTTTTTAGGTGAGAATTTTCTTTTTTTATGTTATCAAGTTTTAAATTTCTCAATTGAATGATAAATTCCTTAAATTTTTAAAGAGAAACTTATAGAAAAATTGTTTCCCTTTTAGAGTAAAATCCTTTATACGTAAGTTATTTTTACCAAACTTAGTCCTCGTGGGACATCTTTTTGGGAACATATGGATAGAGTGGTCTTATCCCCCCCATTCAATTTTCTTTATTTTTTTTGATTTTCCACTAAGAAAAAGGGCCCTTTTTAAATTCAGGTTTTTACTCATTTATCAACCTCCTCCCATTCCGAACAAATTAGCTAAAGTTGACTGGGAGTCTCCGTGCTTTGCAAGCTTCACAAACAAAGGCACAAACCACCCTTCGGTGAGCTGACAAAAAATTCTTTTATATATATATATTGAACTTTTCTCAACTTCATTGTCCTGCTCCTGTGAATAAAAACTATTTTTAGTTTATGCTTTGATTGAGAAAAACTCTTTATACTAAGTACCCAAAAAACAAGCAAATAGATGGCAAGCAACCAGATAATGATCGCTTACAGAGGCAGCTAATTTATTCGGAATGGGGGGAGGTTGTAAAAATGCAGATACAAAACAAATAAAAGGGCCTTTTTCGTAGCGGGAAAATCTAAAAAAAAAAAAGAATACGTTAGGGTAAACCACTCTACCCATATTTTGCCAAACAGATGATACCACGGGGATAAGATTGCTAAAATATAATTTCCCACATATACAAGGTTTTTACTCTAAAAATGAAAAATATTCTAAAAAGTTGCCTTTCAAATTAAATGGAACTTATCATTCAATAGGGCAATAAAAACTTGATAACATCAAAAAAAAATTCTCACCATAAAAAATCTTTTAAAAGCATTTGAAATCAACCATATTTTAAAAATCATGTGTAAAAAAATGTAAACCAATAATAAAAGATTGAGCAGCAAGTGAGGATATAAGAAAAAAAAATTTGACAGAGACTTAAAGATACGAAACTGGTAATATCTCACCGGAAAAGGAGTTCAAAAGCATTAACCTATATTGAAAAAAAAACCCAATCAGAAAGTCAAACAAAAAAAGGCAATTCTTCTCATTACGATACGTCTCTTGACCATTCTTCAAATTCTCTTAAAAGAACTCGTCAAAACATTTCAACAACACCAGCGCAGAACCGTCAAAAATATAAAAGAAAAAGCGCAACAAATCTAAATTTCTACTCAACAAAACATCATGCAAAGGCAATTTTTTTTTTTGGGGGAAAAAAACCGCTCCAACACAAAAGAGCTGGGCGCAAAACATAGAAGATCTAAAATACTTCGGAGCTTCGTCCAAATCGAGCAAAGAGCCCCGGTATTGAACTCTCAGCCACTACTTTTCAGAAGCGAAATTTTCACCCTGCAAAAGGCAACTTTGTTCCCCACGAAATTTATTTGATTTTACAAGACCCTTCTCGATGTCAACAATTTACAAGAAATCTCACTTCAAAAAAACATTTTTTGTGTCAGGAAAAAAATGTATGATACTCAAAAAATCTGCAAAAAACTTGGGAAATTTTGGATACTACATATTTTAAATTAAAAAAAACAAGCCTCATAATTACAAAACCCCAATCTACGAGGACTTACCCTATGACCACAAAACAAAGAAATTTTATTTCCAATCCTCTTTCTATCCACTCTGTCGAGACCCAGGGTTTTTTGGGTGTTTTTCAAAATTAGTTTAAAGTGATCTTACTAATTACAAAAAAAAGTAATAAAAAAAAAAATTTTTTCCCAAAAAAACAATTTACACTACAAAAAAAAAAAGTTTTAAAAAAATTTCAAAATAAAAACAAATACAATTAAGAAAGGGCAAGGGTGGGGCCATAACAAACTCATACAGGGTTTAAAAAAAAAAATTGACCATAGAAATGTTAAAAGAACAAACTACCTTTATTTTTGGGACAAAACCACCCCAATTTCAAAATAGCATGAAAAAATATTAGATTGTTGATAAATCTTGGGAGTTTCAACCAAATTAGCTGGAGTCTCTAGTTTTTTTCCATTTTACCCATAGTGAACACTGTACCCAAAATTTCATAAAAAAAACATTTTCCCCCTCCTCACACCCATTGTACAGGGTGGGGGGCTTTAACCGAACAATTAGGACTTGGGTAGACACCATCTCCAACCTCTTTTCCCCGTACCTGGCATCTTAAAATACGCACATAAAGATCACATTTTAGAAAACCAATTTGGAATTCTTCCTCTATAGGCATCATTTTACGTTTAAAGCCTTACCATCTATGACCACGAAGTATCTTTTTAAAGCTTTTAAAGCTTCTTGGGGTCAGTACAGTAACTTTTTCCGACCAGTTAAAGAATTCTTGATTATCGCATACCCGTTTCTTTTTGAGCTAATTACTTCATGTTCGATCGCACTTTCTATTTACAGACAAAAGGTGCCTCTATGGGGGCGAAATTTTCGCCCTCATTAGCCAATATCTATATGTGTATTTGGGAAAGCCAATATTTATTTTCTGAAAAGAACCCTTTTTCCTCCCATATCAGGTGGTATGGGCGCTTTATTGACGACCTCCTCCTGATATGGGAAGGTCCTGAGCACGACATAAAAAACTTCACTCATTATATTAATAAAAATCCAATGAATTTGCATTTCACACATAAATTTCATCCGTCCCAAATTGATTTTCTTGATATAACTCTTACAGTTTCTGCAAACCAAATGGTCACAGTTGTATCCTACCGCAAACCAACAGCGTTGAACTCCATGTTATTGGCTACCTCATGCCATCCATCACATGTCATTAACAACATACCATTAGGTGAATACATCAGAACAAAAAGAAACACCACAACCTCAGCTGAATATCTAAATCAGGAAAAACAAGTTACATTACGATTGAAAGAACGAGGATATAGTACAGAAATATTAGATCTAGCAAAGAATAAAGTACAAGATATAACACGTGAACATCTATTTGATCAGAAAAAAATGCCAACACATGACAAAACACGTCAAATTACTTTTTCTACGCCATATTCACCACAGTATACCAAAATTGTAAATACAGTCATATGAAAAAGTTTGGGCACCCCTATTAATCTTAATCATTTTTAGTTCTAAATATTTGGGTGTTTGCAACAGTCATTTCAATTTGATATATCTAATAACTGATGGACACAGTAATATTTCCAGATTGAAATGAGGTTTATTGTACTAACACACACTGTCCAATATTATTAAACAGATATAACAACTTGAAACGCCCGTCCCAAACACCCAAATATTTAGAACTAAAAATGATTTAGATTAATAGGGGTGCCCAAACTTTTTCATATGACTGTATCATCAAAAAACATTTACCTATCTTACATAGACATCAAAATTTAGCAACAATACTTAGGGACGGTATCAACTTTGTACCCAAAAGAGGACCTACGTTAGGAACTATTTTTTCTCCAAGTCTTTTTCTTTCTAATCAAGATAAAATAGAAAAAGAAAAAAATTGGCTATATGTCCATGCGCACACTGTCATAAATGTGTGGCAACATAATTTTTTTCCTAAAAAAAACAACACATTAGTTGCCGATTTATATACAAACATCAACTGTACAACCTTTTGATATCTATCCCACATACGCACAACACGCGATACATTTCTAGCCAACATGAAACCACTGTGAAATTGAGAATAAAAAATAACGCAATCTATTAGAGGGGGCAACCTAAGACACAAATTTTTTGCCAGAGACCCAAAATGGATTTTTGTACTAGGGCAAAACCCGGAAAAAAAAACCCCAGCGGGCTTAAATATACCCCCATGTTTTGCTGTTAAATTTTTTAAGGGGTTTCTGTTTTATATATTTTATATTTTTTTATCTTTTTTTGGGACTTAGTTTTTAATTTCATGTTAAATGTATCTTTAAATTATTGCCCTTGCATTGGAAATATAAGGGTTTTAAATTCTGTGGAGCTACGCTTATAAAAGGTGTTGACCTCGCAGAGTAATCCATGGGCACAAGGATTGAGGTCTATGGTACAATGATCAGGCTGGTGTTGAGGCAAATTATCAGAAAACATCTGTTTTCTAAAACTTTCGGGTTTCCCATTCTAAAAATATGGGTTGAGTATGTTGAGGGGTTTGCTTTGGCTATCGAAAACGAGCGAGGGGTCGAAGTGGGCCCGCTATCGTTTTAAGGTTTTTCGTAGTGAGCATCGTTTATGCGCGTTGACCATTAAATTTCTAGGGGAGAGCAAAAAACCCCTTTTCATTATTACCCCCAAAAACCAAGGTGGAGAAGCTGAAAATTAACATCCCCCAACTTTTCAAAGGGGATCCCGTGCTACTCTTAGGCAACACACTTAGGTTATAAAAGTCACGGGGAAAAAAAGGGTCACAGACCATTTACTATCCCTCGTCTTTTTCCCACAGCCTGATTTTTAAAAACCTGCATCACCCAAAAATTTAAAAAAGTGCCAGAAGGCAGTATGATTTAAACCATCATGTTTATTTGGGAAGGGACATTGAATACCCCTGCCCTGGAAAGCAGCATAAACCCCCCAAACCTGCATGACCCCCACATTTAAAAAGTCCCGGGAAAAAGGGAGTTTTTTTCAACCCCCTTTTTATTTCACTGGACATTAAATATCCCTGTCCGGGGGCCCACAGATGACCCAAAAAACCCTGCTTTTTAAAAACCCCCAAATTTTAAAAAAAGGGGGGCCGGGGAAAAAAGGAGTTTTTTCAACCCCCCATTTTAGTTTCACGGGACTTTAAATTTTCCTGTTCGGGGCCCACAGCATGACCCCAAACCCTGCTTTGCCCCCCACTTTTTTAAAAAAGTCCCGGGAAAAAAGGAGTTTTAAAACCCCATTTTAGTTGAACTGGACTAATATCCCTTTTCCGGGGCCAAACAGCATAAACCCCCAAAACCTGAAATTGCCCCCCACATTTAAGAAGTGGGGAAAAAAAAAGGAGTCTTTAAACCACCTTTTTGGGTTTCAGGGACATTGACTATACCTGTCCTGGGCCACAGCATGAGCCCCAAACCTCCCATGCCCCCCCACATTTAAAAAGTCCCGGGAAAAAGGGGAGTCTTTAAACCCACCATTTTAGTTGAATGGAAAATTGGGGGGGGGGGAACCTTTTTTTTTTTAACCTGCCTGGGCCACGCATGACCCCCAAACCTGCATGCCCCCACTTTTAAAAAAAAGTCCCGGGAAAAAAAAGGGGGTTTTTTTAACCCCCTTTTTAGTTTCACTGGACATTGACTATACCTGTCCGGGGCCCAACAGCATGACCCCCAAAAAACCTGCATGACCCCATTTAAAAAAGTGGGGGGAAAAAGGAGTTTTTTAACCCCATTTTAGTTGAACTGGACTTTTGGACTATACCTGTCCTGGGAAACAGCATGACCCGGGCCGGATTTTACAGTGGGTGGGGTTTGAAAGCCCAGGCTGGCGTCCGTCATTTTTAAAACACGCGGGTTAAAAATTTGCCCTGATGAAGCAAGCAACAAAAAATCTGTGTGCGGGAAGCAGAGTGCGGGGAAGGGGAAAAAAAGGGGGTTTTTGGGGGGGGGGGGAAAAAACTCCCACCCTTTCCCTCTGTCACGGGTCAATACCGGGGGGTAGCCCCTTGCCCCTCCGTTTTGAGTGTGGACCAATTGAGTTTCATTGGAAAAAATGGGGGTTTAAAAAACGCTCTTTTAAAACCCAAAGGTGCCCTTTATTTGGCTTTCCCTTTTTTTTCCTCATTTTACTAAAACGTGCTGGGGAAAATTGGTCTCTTTTACTTTTTTTTCTGCCCGTGCCCCAAAACTTTTGCCCTCTGAATAACTCCATTTGGGGTCAAGTTTTCCTGTCCCTTTCCCTTTTTACAATTCAGGGGGAAATTTTTTTTTAAACAGCTTTTTTGTACATGCAAGTTTTTTTGTACTTTATTCTGGGAAAAAAACTTTTTTAAAATAGGGGGAACCCCCACCATGTTTTGTTTCTCTTTTTTTCATTGAATTGGGGGTTTTTTGTCTCAATACGGGTTTTGATAGCTATTTTTAAAGATCTTGCAAAAAAAAGCCATTTTGCAATTGTGTCCTTTTAAAAAGTGTCCAAACCTTTTCCTTTTTGAAACCCCATCACTTGGCCACTCTTGACAATTGTGAAAACAAATGTTTTTTAGAAAAAACTTTTTTTTAGAATAGGACCTGTTAGTATAGCTTGAAATTCAAGAAAAATTTCCCCCAAAAAAATTCAAAGCAGCCCTTAAAGCCATTTTGGTCAATTATGAAAAACAAATGTTTTTAAAGAAACAACTTTTTTTTTTTTAAAATTTAGGACCTGTAGTATTGCGCTTTTTCAAAGCAGCTAAACCCAAAAAATTTTTAAAAAAGGGATTTCTCAGCAAATTTAAAAATTGTGAGGGAGAAAGCCATTTTAGAAGCCACATTTCTGTTACAAAGGACCATGATTATTGCTGTATCCCCAAAAGTACAGGGCCCCCAAAAAAATTAAAAATTGGGGGACTTCTCACCCAAATATTAAAAATTGTAGGGAAAAATTTGCCACTTGGGAAGTAACATTTCTTTCCAAAGGACCTGTTTATTGTTTGTATTCACAGCAACATGCCCTCAAAACCATTGACAATGGGGGAAAACTTTTTAAAGAAAAAAGGGGAATTTAAAGGGAAATTTAGGGTTTGTTGTCATGAAACCTTGCTGTCTTTTACGTCTCCTCACGGGAAAAACCAGCAAAATAAAACTTTTTGGGAAAAAGAGAATAAAAATTGCAGAAAAGAAATGTTTCTTTTTAAAAAAAAAAGTTTTCAAGAGGGCCCATTTCTGTTTAAAAAGGGAAAATGTGAAGTAGACGGGCCCAATAATCGGTGACCTGGGGAAAATTGGGGGAAAACAACTTCATCAGAGACCCATCCCCTGTTTCATTTGTTTTGAAAGTCAAAAAAAACCCCCCCAACTTTAAACCCCTTTGGGGGGAAAACCCGGGGGATGGTTTGTCTGTAATGACTCCTCCCCTGTCCCAAAAGGTCCGGCTCAGATTTGACGCTGGCCTGCTGGGGGGGACAAAACCTCTAGGGGCGGACCTGAGGCCCAAGCTCGGGCCATTTTTCCTTTTTTGGAAAACCCGGGAAGTCTATTGGGCCCGGGAACACAGAAAAAACTCGGTGTTGAGACGAGATAGTCTTTGCACCAGGATCTTAAGCGGGATTTCTTTTTGTGTTGGAGTGTCCCCTGCTTGCATTGCGGGGGTTTGAGGGGGGTAAAAAAAGATTCCCAAAGGGGTTTTCCAACCCATTGGGCCCTTCTCCCACCTTCCCTGCTGCTGCCGCTACCCCTATTGGGCACTCTATTTTGCTGTCCGTCGCTGATGTTTTTTCCCCCTGGACATTTGGGGAACTTTGAAGCAAAACGAAACCTGATTTTCCTCCAGTTGATCAATAGCAAGGTCTCCATTTCCTGCATTTTACTCTCTATTTGGGTGGGTGGAAGGAAAGTGTGTTTTTTGTTTTGTAGGGGATGGGGGAGGGTGGCCACCAATAACTGTTGTTCATTTTAAATGGCCTTAATGCAAAGGTCATTTTGGGGAGGAAATGGAGAATAAAGCATCATGGGGAGAGAGGGGACCCTTGTTTTCCCCAAGCCTCGGGTCGAGGGGCACTAGCAAATGATCTTCCTCATTTTCCCTCCTCCGCCAAATTCCCGCCAACCTCTTTCCAAGGCAGGGACGTGGAAACCCATCGGTGTCTGGGAAATTTCCCTCCTCCTCCTCCCCCTCCCCCGTTCCCCCCGGCACGCTTCAACCCACCCCTTAAACTTCCCTTTGAGATGATGCACCCTGAGAGCTGATGCGCCCCCTTGCATAGCTCTGGACCCCAAACCCCCTGCCAAAAGAAACCGATAAATTTTGTAAAACTCTGGGGCCTTGGGGATTTACGGAGAGAAAGGTTCCGTGTCCGATCTGTGCCCGTCTTTTCCCCCGTCGCGGCGGGGAAACCTGTTGTTTCAGATTTGGTCCAACGATCGTTCAGAAACTAAGATCACCACAATTTCTCATTTCTGACAAGGGGATTGTCCGCAATACCCTTTTGGTTGGCTTCTTTCCCAAAAATGGCAAGGATGGTGCAGAGCTCTTTCACCTGCCCCCACTTCGGTGGTTCAAAAACCCCGAGGTCCGTAAACCCCTGTTGTCGGCCATGTGTCATTCGTATGCGTAATTTGGGATTGGGGCTGCCACCAA
Source organism: Phyllomedusa bahiana (assembly GCA_025379985.1). Taxonomy (NCBI): domain Eukaryota; kingdom Metazoa; phylum Chordata; class Amphibia; order Anura; family Hylidae; genus Phyllomedusa; species Phyllomedusa bahiana. The sequence goes on along the minus strand of JAODAL010011146.1, from coordinate 49,043 downwards.
AACGCTGGGCATGTGGGGGGGGTGGAATTCCAGCGGTTTTTTTTTTGGGGGGGCCCCGTCAACAATGAGCGGTTGACCCGGGGGGGGAGCTGAGCTGCAACGCGCCAGGCGGGGCGAAGAAAAAGGGGGTTGGGAAAAAGGCGGAAGTGCGAATCAGACCCGGGGCCCGGGTTTGCTCTTTAGAAAATTTTGGACGACAAGGTTCATGACATGTTTTCCAAGGCAAGGGGGTTTTGCCCCGCCCACCGATCTTAAGGGCGGGCCCCGCAGAATTTCGCCCCCTTTTTCGCACACCACCTTGGGCCCGGCACAAGGTTCTTTTCACCCAGCCCCGCGCTCGGTCTCGTTTTCTTAAAGCGTCCACAGCTCCTGTTTGTGTGGTTTTGGGGGCGGTCTCCAAGGCAGATTAATTTCAACCGGGGCCCTTTGGGGTCTCTTTGGGGACGTGATGCCAAAGAGGACCTTGGGGGAAAGAGCCCGCACCATCCCTGTGGTTTTTTAAAAGCGTGCGCCGAGCCTGGGGAGCCACCCTCACCCCCCCGAGACATCCCCCCAGCTCCCCAGTGAGCGTCCCCAGAGTATAGCGGCCTTGGCCGTTCTTATAGTCCCCTGTGTCGGTGGTGAGATGGGGCTTTTCTGGGGCCAGATGAGAAACGCGCTTGAAATTTTAGAGGGGCACGTGGCTGGCCAAAGGGAGGGACGGCCCTTTTTGGCAAAAAAAAAGCCTGCTCCCGGGATCTGGTATTGGGGGCAAAACGAGGGGGCCCTGACGTGGGGGGAAAACCCTCTGTGTCCCCAGAGGAAATTGGGAAAAAACATTTCCAAGGCCAAAAAAACCCGGCCAATGCCGGGAAATTTAGGTTTTGGCTTTGGGTGGTTTGGGTTAAAGTGTTTTTTTTGCTCCCAAAACTTGGGAAAACAGAAGGGGCTGCAAAATTGGCCACTGTTTTGGGTTTAGGGGCCCTCAAATGGTGGAAAAGGGGAAGGGGTAGGGTGGGTTTTCGGTGGTGCTTGGGGGTACTCGGGCGGGTGGTGGAGGCTGAAACGGAGGTCCCCCCTGATTATGGGTCTGAAAGAGGGTGGGCGCTGAGGAAACGTTGGTGGTGGCGGAGGAGGGGGAGACAGAGGGTGTGGGCAGTGGTTGGAGGCCCCGGGGCGGTCTGGGCCTTTTTTTTGGGCCCAAGTGTTCCCTCCATTTCAATTCAAGCATTGGCAAAGTGTTTTTCATGTTGGTGGTGGTTTAAAACCCCTTGGTTCTTTTCCTACTTTTGCGTTTTCGGCAAAGGCCGGCATATGACATCGTGGGTGAATCAAGGAAAGGGTTGCTCAAAGAAGGCCCAGGCTTTTAGAGGTCCAGGACCTTTTTGACGGGGGAAAAAGCGAAAGGGGCGGGGATTGCGCTGACCGTGACTGGCGGAATCAATCAGAGGGTTTGCGACCGCCCTCTCACTTTTTGTGGCGGGGAAACCCCTATTGACACTTTCCCCCTTTGTCTTCCCCCTCGGGCCAATTTATGAAGCGCTCGCAAAACAAATTCTGCCCGGGAAAAAACCAGGATGGATCCAAAGTTTATCTTCATCATCATCTCAACACAAATGACTTGGGCGTCCCCGAAATTTCGGGATCCAAAAAGTGCGGGCTACAAGGGAAGGGGCACTTTTGGGGGTTGGCCCACCCCTGGGGTTTTTGGGGCCCATTGGAAAAAGGTTCCTTTACCTCCTCTGATGGCATCAGTAAAAAAGGGCGTCAGGCAGACTAAAAATCCTTTGATCTTTTTTAAATGCCTTTGCCCCAACCGCTTTTTTTAAACAAAAAGGTCTTAAAACAAAGGGTTATAAAAAAGTTGGTGGGGTTTCACGAGTTGACATTTGGGTTTCTTCATGTTGGGGCAGATTCTGTTTATGCTGATGAGACATTTGTTTTCCGTGATGGGAGGACAGAGGGGTAAGAATGTAGATGCAGGTTGCATTAACCCCTGAAGGACAGATTTGGGGGACGATGTTTATTACTTAGTTTACAGGGGCCTGACCCGCGATGAAGGCCTGGCCCGGGCCCGCAACTGCCGATCCCCTGGATTTCGTTGTTCCCCGGGACTGGAAAAGGGGCACCTTCTCTCTACCTTAAAACCCCCATGTGCTACCCCCCCCCTTTTGCTCGCTTTCCACCTGCATTTCGCTCCATGTTCAGGAAAAATAAAAATTTGAGGGAAAGGGATGGAATAGTTTTTTAAAAATCTTTTTTAAAAAAACGGCAAACACAAACTATTCTCAAATCCCTCTAATCAAAAAAAAAATTTTCCCGGGTTCCCAAAATTTTAAATGCAATTTTCTATCAAACCCCAAAACTGGAATTGGGCCCAAAAATTTCAAAAAAAAAAGTATTGTTAAAGTTTTTTTTAAAAACCGGTTTTTTTTTGCACCTTTCAATTAAACCGGGGGGACTATAGAATTGCTGTTTAAGATTTACGTGGATGCTGCGTCAATTTAAAAAAGGTGGGTGCGCAAAAATCCAAAAAAAAAACATATCTGTTATGTTTTCGTTATGATACACGGTATTTTTGGCAAAAAAAACAACCGGGGCTGACCCACAAAATTGCGGATTGTTTTAAATTTAACTGCAAGGTTGGGTATATCAACAAAAGGTGGGGAAAGGGTAAAAAAGAAAAGAACACCCCATCTTTAAATGTATATGATAATAAAAAATGGGGTTTTGCACCTAAAAAGAGACTGCAGTTAAATAGAAATGATTTTGTATTTCCCAATTTAAAAAGTTCGGCTGCCCAATATCCAGGAAATATTTCAATTTGCAAACTGTTAATAATAAAAGGGTATTGCTGGAAATGTCTACATAAGTCTTGGTGAAAATTTATCCAGTGTTCTTTATAGATAGAGCTTGTCTGTGTTCGCCCACGGGGGCCCCCCCCCCTGTCCCCCCGTGGGCTTTACAGCGGTAGGGTGCTTTCTTTAAAATTCCCTAGCTAAATTTCCTAAAAAATTTTAAATCTCTTTAAACTAAAATAAATTGGGGAAAAAATCAAGTATAGTAAAAGGTTTCTCTGTGCAGAAATAGACTAATTTCGCTGAGTGTTTGGCCCCAGGGGAGAGCGCAGGGCCTAAACCCTATTTAGGAAACTGAGAGACACTGGGCTAATACAGGGAAAAGCTGGGTTTTAAGTTAAAAAGGGTAAAGTTTATTTTTCCCGCCAATCCAACCATTCCCATCCCAGTCTGGGCGTGCACCCAAAAATCTCACCCCGCTCTATTCTGTAATTTTGATTTGCTGGGCCCCCAAAATGACGGAAGCGCCGAAAAAAAGGGGGCGATCCCTTTAAAAGATGATGCACAGATTTTTAAAAATTTAAATTTTCACCGGTCTGAAAAAATTTTTTTTCACCATAAAAAACCTTGCCGATTTCAACTTTGTTTGATAAAAAATCGTCACCCAAAAAACTAAAAGTGGGCATTAATTACTGCACACACCAAAGGGGTTCAACAGGGCTTTTAAATGAGAAACTTGAGTCCCCCTTTTTTATCAGATCAGTGGTTTTTCCAGTCAAACACAGGGGTTATGTAGGCCCGGGGCAAGGGGGAGGGCCCAAAAAAAAATAAAAATCCCCAAGCGAGTTTCCCCCTTTACAAAAAACGAAAAGGGTTTTTTTTTGTATGCGAACTCCCAAATTCAAAGTGATCTCGCAGTACGGAAAAATTTTTTCTTCCCCCGATTTGGGAGGTTGGGAAACCCCCCCTGAAAACCCAAAAAAGGGAGCACTTTAAAGGAACTAGTTCCAAAAACCCCAAAGGCCCCGGACAACAGAATACCCAATAAAACTATCAGCTGGCCTGAGTCAATCATAGCTTGACAAGCAAAAATTCTTAGAATTAGAGGGCCATGGATACAGGCAAAAAAAAAATTATTGGCCCGAGTTAGGTGGGACCGTATTTTTCCCAGTTACCTTTGGAAAGTACTCAGGGGTTCGGCGTTTTCCCCGGGGTTTGGGGCTAGGGGGGACAGTTCTCAGGAAAGGTCGGGTTTTCCGGGAAAAAAAGGACAAGGCCCTTCTACAAACCGTTTTCTCCTCCTGGTGGGAGCGATGTAACAAACCCAGGGACCATGGATTTTTCTTCAGGGGTTTGGGGGATGAGGATTGAAAAGGGGGAATTTTCAAAAAAAAAATAACAGGGGGGTTTTACAGAAAAATTTTTACTTGAACTGAACAGTCGAACCCCCCCTGTTTTTCCCTGGGGTTTTTTTCTTAGGGCCCTTTGCAATTGTCATGGGTTTGAGTCTTAAAATTTAAATTTAAAGTATCAGGGGGGTTGGTTGGGTGACCATAGCATCCTTTACCCCCTCAGATATACCTTGTCGAAGGGGTTTTAAGGGGTTGGTAGACCACCCCCTAAAGGTTTCCACACCATTGGCGGAACTCAGAAAAAAATATTCTCCGGGCTGAGCAGGGCCCTTTTCTGAAAAGATAGAAGGTGAGTTTTGCCCATGCCAACGATTGGGGATTGTCATAGACATGGGCCCAAAAAACCTGAAAAAAAACTTTTTAATTTGAACTCCCTTGGGGCTTCAGGGGGGATAGCTAGTGCCCCAATCCCGAGGTGAAAAAAAATTTTTAGTTTTTGTTCACATGTTTTTTATCAAAAAAAAGCTTAAGGCACCCACGAACTTTTCAAGTGATTCAGGTTGAGTGGTCCCACGCTATCCTTTACCTCTCAATTGAGCCCCAAAATTTTGGCCTTCTTGGGTCTCAAACCCACCCCCAATTATCCAGAGAGAAAGAAATAAAAAAAACACCAACCTTGCAAGCTGCACTCTATAAAGCCTGTGAAAAGGGGGGGGTGCAAAAACCCAAAAGGAGATAGGTAGGACCCCCCACCTGAGATACGTTGTAATTTCGTGGGTGGCTTAAGCTTTTTTTGACCCCAAAAACAGGGAAAATAAAAAATCAAAAAGTCTTTTATGTATGATAGATAGCATAAATGCTTCTTTGGGATTTTCCATTATTTTTATTGCCCTTTTTGCAGTTGTGTGCCCTGGAAAGGGTTTTTTTTTTTTTAAAAAAAAAAAATTTTATTTTTTTTATTTTAAAAAAATAAAAAGAAAAAAAAAAAAAACCCCCGCAGTGGCACCCGGGGTTCACTTGTTTTTTTCAGAAATTTTTTTTGTGCAGAACTATACGTTGTTTTTGGCATATATTGTTTTTTAATTATATAGGGAGGAAAAATGCCTCCATTTTGGTTTTCTGCACCCCCCCCTTTTTCACAGGTGTTTTATGAGTGCAGCTTGAAAGGTTGGTGTTTTTTTATTCTTTCTTCTGGATAATGGGGTGGGTTTGACCGATGAGGGGCCCTGAATTTGGTATTGAGAGGTAAAATGCGTAGGACCACCCGACCTAGATCACGTTGTAAGTTCGGGGGTTGGTGCCCCGATGAGGGGCCTGAATTTCTCAAAGGGTAAAGGTAGCGTGGACCCCCGACCTGAATAGTTTTTAAGTTCTGGGTGGTTAAGCTTTTTTGATCAAAATTTGGAACTAAGAATCTCAAAGTTTTTTCATGATTGTTTTAGCATAAAATGTTCTTTAGGGTTTTCCATGTATTTTAAAAATCCAGGTGGGCCGGAAGACACCACATCCGCTCCTTTTTCGGCTTCAGGGGGAAAAAAATTGAAGCGGAAAAACGGTGACAGGATTCCCTGAAAGTTTCGGAACCGCTGGTTTCCCTCAAAGCGATCCGGGGAGAAGGGATTTTAGTTTGAACGGACGCTAGGGTTCACAAAAAAAGGGGGCGGTGCGGAACAGCGGGGCGGCAAACCCGGGGGCCCGGGGTATTTAAGGATCCAGACGTTTTAAATTTGGTTAAAGAGCCCCCCCATGCCCTGAAATGAGTTGTCAAAATCGTCCGGGGGGTCAGTGACCGACAAGTCGGTACTCATTTAAACCCCGGGGAGTTGATTTGGGTAAGGGCCTGCTATAATGTCAGGGGGCCAGTCGGGACACACACAAAAACAAAGGGCCCCCTCGACCCCGCCCCCGTTTCCCCGCCTTTGGGACCCCGAATCCTTAAAGGCCGGCCCCAACCCGGGAAAATGTGGCTGGAAATGATAAGGGGGCAACACAGACAAAACAAACAAAAACAAAAAAAAAGCCAGTCGGGGAGTCCAAAGTCGGAACAGTACGGTCAGAGAGGGACGGAGGGGTGAGACAAAAGGATAAACAGAATACAGCCCAAAAGGGCAAACCGATGGGAGCAGCAGTACCAAATACTAGGAGAGAGAATAGCAGGGGAAAGCAGGGTCAAATACAAAAAGGCAAAGCAAAGTTGGGTCTACAAGCAAAAGACCTCTTTTGCAGGCAAGGGGCTGGGTGAAAGATTTTTAATAGGTGAGCGCGACACAGAACAAAGGGGGTTGGGGGAAGAAACCAAAGCAGATAGGGAAACAAGGTGCAATCAAAGGGGGAACACTGGTTAACTGAAAGATGGGGGGAGGATTCCCGTCAGGCTTTGCGGAACATTATCTGGGAGAAGGCCCCTTTTACACACATAAAAGAAAAGTTTTGAAAAACCAGGTAGTCCCGTACCGGGTGGGCCCCCCAAACCAAAAAGGGGGTCCGGAAATCTGACAAAGGTTCTCTTTACCTTAAAAGCTATTTAGGAACTGGCCTATCCGCCAAAGTTCCATGTTGCCAAATCCAAATTTTTGGGCCCCCTTTTAGCCCCTATCCCCCTTTTCCACCCCATTTCCCAAGGCCCCCCTTTTTTTGGCAAGGGGAACATTAGAAAAGCAAAAAAAATTTCAATTTTATGTTAAAGCAGTAATGCCCCTATTTGTGGCACAACTGCCTTAATAAATGTGCCCCAATGTCTTTAGTAAGATATCTCCTTAAATGTTGTTTATTCATTCATGTCCTCCCTTTTTAGCCATCAAAGCTGATACTTGTCACCAGATATCACAGGGTATAATCCCAATAGAAAATGCCTATCAGTCCAGGATGGGTGTTACTTATAATAAAGTTTGAGCACTAAAACTTATCACCAAGTTCCCAACTTTTTATGGGCACTTAGAATGGAGCTTCTAACTTGCAAAATTTTCTGCTACTTAGTTTGATCACTAGGGTTTATAGGCCATGTGACCACATGCCTCTTAGAGAATATAGATGTTATATAGGGGTTCCACTGCTTGAAACCCCTTCAGCCAGACAGTGACTGTAGCCAGTCAACAGAAATTTCAGCTGCTAGAGCTCTGGATATCAGGTGATCACCAGTGAGGACAGTCCCTTTAAATCTCATCACCCAGTAGTAAATAGTATGCAGCATATGGAAGAATATCTTGTCACTAACGACAAACCTTGCTCCTTCCTACCCCTTATAAACTCTTACCTATCAATTTACCACTTTATTAATAATAACAGACCTTTTGCATTTGTTAGTCCACAAGTGTTTCAAGGCCTTGGCATATGGCTTTCCTGAAGAGTAGCATCTCAGGACACCTGGTCTTAACACTTAACCCCACATAGAGGTTTGGACTTTGCTGCAGGATACTTCCAGGTCACCACCTTATGGCAGTCTTAAGTAGCAACAGCTAGCATGTAGTACAGAAGGTAAGGCAATACTAGTGGTCGGTTAGGCAATAGGTCAAGGCAGGTAGAGTTTGATTCTTATAATGAACAGGCCATGGGTTAAAGGAGGCAGCGGAAAAAAAGAATAATCATGTAGGTAACCAGGAATACACAAACTCTATACAGCCATTGTTCACTACTGTATAAGAACCTATATTGCTGGCAACTAAGTAATTGGAAGTGTCCATTTAAAAGGTCCTAATTAGGAAGCATGCAGAAAGTAGTGGCATGCACTGGCACTTTTAAAATGCAAGCAACAATGTGCGCACTAGAGCAGATGTGGACATAGCCTGCAGTGGGGTGCCTGTCAATATTATGCAAGGATTTTTGAGCAAAGAGCTGGGTTCATCAAGGTCATTGGTTGAGAGCTGGGTGAGTCCACCAGGCTAAGAGTATCGAGCCACTTATACATGGGAAAAATATTTGATGGATGGGCAAAATCTGTAACCACTTTAAGTTCTGCTGGTGCTATGGGGATTCAGTTCTATCTTCCTTTATGACTCAAAAGTATCAATTAATAGTAAAGCAATTTTTCCGCACGTTTTTCATATCTTCACTTTGACATCACCGGCCAGCTCGGGGATCAGAAGTTTATTGCCCACATTTCCTATTCTCCAGTTGATATAATGGAAACACTGGCATTTGTGGAGCATTGCTTGCGTTATTGGTGGGTATAAGTCATCTGTACAGATTAATATAGTAAATACTCCGAAGCTTGTGCCAGGTAGATAAGGGTCAGCTGTATTTCTGTCAATGCCTTATTGAATTCTACCACACATTTGGGATTTCCCTTTTCCTCTTAAAGACATTTTCTAACAGACTAGAGGAAAAAAGAGCTGTTTAGTGTTTTCAAGATCAATAATATATTACAGATCACAAGTTGGAAAATGTTTAGACAGTGGCATATTTTATTATATTAGAACTACTTAGAATATATCAGTTCTTGTAAGTTATCCATTAGAAACAATGCAGAATGTACCCACCATATTCTCCTCAATGAGTCTGATTAGTAGAAGGATCAATGACAAGGGTAAATCTACTATTAGGGTGGGGGGGGGAAATGGGGGAAGTAAAGGAAAGAGTCTTGTCCCAGCCTAGGTTGGACTATGGTATTCTGACAGACACTGGGTCACAAACTGGACTTGGACTTGGGGTCAGTACTCTGCCCGGGTTGCGATGGATATGGGAGAGGAGTTTAGGATACAAAAGGTGGTAGGATAAATTTATTAATATAAATAAGTAAATAAAGAATAAAAGCGGGGGGTTAGGTAAAGATAGGTTGGGTGGAGGGAAAAACGGGGGAGGTAAAGGAAGGAGTCTGGTCCCTGCCCAGATTGGACTATGGTAATTGGACATAGACACTGGGCAACAAACTGGATTTGGACTTAGGGCCAGTTCTCTGTGGGGGTGACAATTTTGAATGGGTATGGGAAAGAAGTTTGGGAACCAAAAGGTGGTGGGATATAATAAACTATAAATATATGTAAATATGTATATAATAAGGGTAAAGTAGTTGGTGGGCCAGTAAGGGAAGACATGGGGAGAATGAATGTGAAGTGTGGAAGGTTAGATCTGGACCAGCAGGGATTTGTGATATATTGTATATAGTCAATTATATATAGCTTTTCTGCCAGTTTTGCAACAATAAAAAGAGTTCTACTATTAGGGTGCTTTCACACAGCGCAGTTTTGGTGCAGTTTTAACTTCGCTCCAATTAAACTGCCTTTATTGTCAGCAATCTCTTTCACTTATCTAAACTGTTTGGAAAGTGAGGAATCAATTAGTGTGTTTGTAATTCACAAGACTTCAAACACAGTCATTGATTTCTTACTTGAAACACCTTTATGAACAATTTAGACAACTGAAAGAAGCTTGCTGGTAATAAAGGCAGTTTAATTATAGCACTGTTAAAACTGCACCAAAACTGCTCTGTGTGAAAGCACCCTTACAACTGTTAAGTATATCTTTGCTACATCTATACATCTCTCTTGCAGACCAATATTAATCAATGATTATTGACTATAACCATCCCCTATTTAGCCTTAATCTTATTCATGTGTTGTTCCACTCTATTTCCACCCTCTACCACTGTCTCTGAGTAGGAAACACGGTTACTTTATACCTTGTAGCTATACAGACACATAGGCCTTTATACTGTAGAAGTTACACACACAAAACGGTAGGTAGTCTTTGTTACATCAAAGATTTTTAGACATTTTGTTATAGTGGTTCTGTTAGTCATAACCTTCACAGCTGTTTCTACATGTATGAAAACCTACAGCTTAGCTCCTTATACAGGTTTCTGTCATCACTGCACATGACACGGCTCTGAGCCAAGCTGGCAGGTTTCATTCACTGATTTCATTAAGGGGTTTGTCTCACTACAATGATTAGCTTTCAACACATCGGGAAAAGTAAATGAAGACTTTTACTAAATGCATTGCTCTTTTGATTTTGGCCTGGTCAGGAGATAAGAGAGATTGTATCTGCTCTGAAGGCACACAAGTGTCTCTAGGTTGCCATCCCTATTTCCCTTCCTGACTAGACAGAGAGAAGGGAGTTATGGCACTGTGGTCTGATGGAACAGAGTCTTTACCAAGATTAATTACCTTCAGAAAGTTTTACTCCTTGGAGGTCTGTAGCTTTGTTTACTACAGATTAAATCTCCTGTGCTTATCAGTGTAATGGCTCAGCTAGTTAAAAAGGAGCTAAATATGCTAATAACTGCTATAGAACCACCCATAACCATACCAGGCAGTGTGAGTTTGATTCTGCCTGTGACTCTGTGAAACAGCAGGTTGAGATAACCCCTGTAACATAAAGTCATATGCAATTACATTATATGGATGAGCTTTCTATTTATAGAGCTATGCCAGTGGTGCTCAGTTTCTGTTACTCTCTGTGGGGGACACTAGCTGCAAAAGACCCTGTGCAAGAACATTAAATATGCCTGATGCCCTTGAAAAGCTTAGCATATAGTATTTCTTTTTTTGTCTTTCTAACAATTCACCAGTAAATTTTAGCCATCAAATTCATTAACTCATTCCTTTAGGATGTATTCCCAGATTGTGGTTTTTACATCTGATCGAATCAACATCATACCAATAGTTTCACAAATTATGTGATCATTGGTCACCAAGTGTAGGTATTGTTTCATTTGAATACAGGAGCTCCTATACACCTTTCCGTGCAATCTATAGCTTAAGTGCAATATAATAGGATTATAAAAATGCTTCTTTAACCCCTTAACAACCGACTATAGACAGTGGGTGGTACAGATTGTCTTTCCGTAACGACGTCTACTGGGTGAGACCCGACCCTGGATTTGAAGCTGTAAACTAATGAAAAAGCACAAAATGAATGCAAAAGCCTGTGATGAGAAAACCCCTTTAGGCTTGGGGCTTAAGGGGTTAAAGGGAATGTGTCACCAAAAAGTTAATTATTTTTTAACTCATTTTTTTATGTTAAACATATTTTTTTAAGAATTTTTTAAATATAAGATTTTGTTTAAACTTTCTATAAAAAAAATCTTAAATGCTGTAAATTTTACTTTGGCCACTAGGCCTAATAATAGTCTTACACGTCCTGTCATGTTGAGAAAGATTTTCAGTAGTCTGCTCATGATCAGTACAAGCAGGATTACACAGAAAATTGAGACCAGTGTGTATAGATAACACAGGATCCACCATTCACGATAGGAGATAGTCACAGCTCCCCCTCTCGCCTCTGCAAAAAGAGGCCCAGTTGATCTATTGGATGCGCACAGTGTGTCTCCTAGGCTTAAACGAACGCCTGACTTACACCTGTTTAATTTAGAGCCTACTGATATCTACCCACCTTTGTCATCTTATAAACTTGATCTTGAGTTTAATGTTCTTCTGGTGCGTACGTATTAATTCTGTATGCAAAATATCTACAGTATATACCGACTTCTTGACGCCAACATGGGTATTATGATTGACCCCTTTACTTTGCCTGATTAGACTATTGTTATATTGGATACTAATGTATAGATTTCTATGCTATATATTGAGATATTATTCATCTTGGGATAGAGATGGCAAAGCTACGCTCTGGCAAACTGTTGATGTCTGTTTATGGATGGGGGGACCATCTCTGGCTGCTATCTCTATTTTCTTTGTGTTGGACACATACATAGCGCCTTTATAGGCATATTTTAGAGAGTTTAGGGTGATCTTGGTGTACCGTGCCTGCGTGACTTATAGGTATTGGCGGAAGTCTCTATCTGCCAGGACGCAATCTAGACGCATGTGCTGTATTACCTTGGACATACGCCGGTATCCCTGGTGACGAGATACTGTACATCTGGCAGCGCCATGTACTCATGAGGCAAATGTATTTAAGTGGTTTTTCTGTTTGTATCTTCTGGCTTCTATAGGATTTGTATTTCCAGGCGACCGGTGTCATTAGTGGGATTATAGAAACATCCCTGCATTGCTTATAATGGGCTCTAATTAACTACCCTCCTACTATATGTTTTTCTTAGTTCCTATGAGGCACTGCCATCAATCTTCGTTGGGCTATTCACCAGTGACTTCTCTACATGGTGACTTTTTTGGCTATTTTGTATAGTGGATTTTCTTATACATTAGATACCGATATACCAATATGACTGTTTAGTCTATTTGGACTTTTCCCCATTTTTAATTTAGGGTGAAGTAGGGAAAATTTCTGTAGGGTGGGGTCGACCCTTTCGGAGTGCTCTTAGCGGAGTGCTCTGCTAGTTAGGCAGTGTTTTCTGATAGGGATTGAAGCTGTAAGAGTGTCCGGCACTCTTGCTCAGGATGTTTAGAAAAATAGTAAAGAACGCACTTTTATTGGAGGCAAAAACGTAGAAATAAAATCACATGTATGCTGAAAAGTTTAATGGCTCTTACCAGGCTTGAAATGCGTAAACTTTTCAGCATAAATGTGATTTTATTTCTAAATTTTTTTCTCCAATAAAAGTGCGTTCTTTACTATTTTTCTAAACATCCTGAGCATGAGTGCCGGAGTCTCTTTCAGCTTTCTATACTTCGATTCTGGGATCCAACAGCCGTATATCCACCCCCGCTTTGCACCGTGTGTGGAAGGCGCTTATGCGGATTCAATTTGGACATTATTTTCTGGTGAGTGTCTACCTGTTTTTTGTTTGCTTTTATGATAGAGATACAGCATATAGTCTCCTGTTTTTTATTTGGATCCAAATAGATACATGCACCTATTTCTGTTTTACATTTCAGAACTAATGTTTTATGGGATTGTATTATCTACCCCGTATCTCCGTGGAAGACCAGATTCAAATAGAATATACTACTGAGGATACGTGAGTAATTTTATATCCATCAAGTTTTGTCCCACAGTTTCCATACCTTTGACTCCTAGGTGTTGCCTTCTGGTACTTCATGTACTTCTTGACATATCTGTGTATTTATCTTTTTATTGAACACATCTGGTGACTACTTAAGCAGACTTAGCTTCTCTATTTCTGCCAGTCATTTGCTTATCGCTTTGAGGTATTCCTTTTCTGGTGCTATAACCTCTTCTGCTCCTGCTTCACTACCGGCAAGCTGACACGTGACTTCCAAACTGAGAAACCTACTTAACTTTTCAACCAATAAAACCAAACTGAGACTAAGAAAGTAGACTTCCTCTTTTATGCCTGCAGCACCTCATGTCTCCCTCCCATGATCCTCTAGCACCCTTCTCCAATCATTGGCTGTAGGCTCACATGCTACAAGTGCTTAAAGCACTAGTTCACCAATTAATGTGCATTGTCATCACTGTTAATACACCTATATACACATTTACATAGTAAACATAAAAAATACCTCCGTAAGACCATTTGTAGGGTGGTTGCATACTCTACATGTGCATGTTTTCTCAACGGAATGAGGGGAATAACCCACTGCCAGATAACCCAGTCTATTTCCCTTAAGAACAAAAGGATCAGGCTTTTAAATTCAGTGTGTATTTATCTATTATTCTTCTTCTCTCCCCCGACATGATTGATTGAGGAACAGAAGGATTGACACATCACCATACACATAAGACAGTTGGCCAATATAGTTGGCTTCAGCCAGCTGTGCCTTTCAGTGTATGGGCACCCTGGCTTTAAGCATGATAATAATTTTCTACCAGATCAGTGAGCACTTTTAGTTACAGTTAACTGTCAAGAAAATATTATAAAGTACGGCAGAGCTTTATTGTATTCTATGCCAACAAACGTTATCCAACAACATAATAGACTCCACCTCGCAATATAAGCTGAGCACAATGTGCCAAACCTTTAAAGAAAAATATTATGCAGAAACTCTGACAAGCAGGAGTAGGGTCCAATTTTAACAACAGACTCCATACTTGGCGGATGCCTGCAGTGAAGCACGCTGTGAAAAAATATTTATATTGTAATATTTAAATATATGAATTGCCAAATGTATATCAATGTATATATAGAAGTATTCATCATATGTAGCTACAGCTCCTGATAAGAAACCCCGGAGCGGGACTGAAGGGGTAGCGGAGGGAGGTATTAGACCAGTAAAGGGTTAAGAGTGTGCTTGAGTTGGTGAGGAGAGCAAATATGGGGTAGAGGTGGATAGAGGGTGAAAGGAGATAGGCTGGAACGGGGGAAAGGGTCTTTAGGGCCAGGAAAGCAGAGAGTAGTGCGCCCACCCACATTGATTTTAGGTTCACAGTTTTTAAAAGTAGAAATGCTTATTATTTGTGGCAGGAGTGGTAGCAGTTTCTGGAGGCACTGGATTTTAAATGACACTTCGGCAAAGGGGTAAAGGTAAAGTGCGGTGCTAGGGGTTGTCCCTTGCTAATTTTCTGTGGGAAGAGCCCCAGAAAGGGTTGGAGGTCTCCGGAAAAGGGTGCCCTAGGAGTAAATGGAGACATACAGATTCAAAATTGGTAATTAGTATTGTGCAGGGGTCACGGCACCCTGTGTCCCAGCTGCTGAATACTTACCTGTCCGGGCTCCTGTCTCTGCTGCGACACCGACGGCGGTGTCCACCAGCAGTGCTTACTTACCATCCATCGCTCCTGCCCGCTCTCGTCCTCTGTGTGTGCACGAGCGCCTCCTATGGCGCTCGTGCGTTAGCTTTCTGCTGTTTCAAAGGGACAGTCTCCCAATTACCTGTCTGGTGACCTGTGACCCCAAGCTATAAAAGGAACTTCCTGCCCTGTCTCCTGGTCAGTTTATTGTTATGTTATACATAGAGCTTTACCCAGGGGCATAGCTAAAGACTCAGGGGCCAAGGTGCAAAACTTCAGCTTTGGGCCCTCATAGCCCCAGACACTGTCTGCTGACCAATACATTTCAATGACAGGTTCCTGACTTCATGTGACGGATGTCTGCGGTGTAGTGCACTGCAGAAAATTATTTGTATTTAAAGAGATTGTCCAATAGAATAAAATTAATTTCAAATGGGGCCAAATAAAAACAATTTATACAGCTGAAGTGTCTCTTCCCTCTCCCCAGAAAATGCAACTGTACTTTTGTTTTTTTTTGGGTTTAATTGTTGTTGAAGTTTACACTTAACAGTTTAATTGACTTGTCTGTATTTTTTGGGTCCGTTTGTGTACATGGGCCACATTATCAGCGCATGTCACCACTATATAGTGACTAATACCAACATAATAACTTACTAAACAATCCAGTAAACCAAGACCAATAATACCGTTAATAGCAATATGCAAGGACCAAATCATACCCCATGTCACTACTACATAGTGACTAATACCACATACGGTTACTGAGCAAACCAGAATATCAAGATCAATAATAACAATCGGCAAGCACCTATTAATACCGGCAATCATCATCAACCCCACATATCACCACCATAAATGGTCTGAATAATACCATCGTACTGTTACTGAATGTAAACCACTATTACAGTGACCATATAGTGATAGATAACAGTGTACACAGGCAGACATATAAGTGATTACAGTGCAGTTACATTTGTTGACTCACAGGTGACGTCTTTTCTGTTGAATCGTTCTTTCTTTTCTTTCTTCATCCATCCGGTGCAGACCGCCATGATGTCTTCTCCCGGCCACAACTCATCTCTGCAGAATTTACCACACAAATATGTTTGACTCCAAACACTAAAAGTTCTCCCAACCAACTATAGGGGCCTCATATGTGCCACCAGTAGGTAGGAACACACCCAATATAGTAGCCAGTCTTCACCTCAGCCTCGCACCCGAGAAAAGGCAGGCGTATAGGTAGACACTCCTTTTAGGTAGATTTAACCCTAAAAATCAGTCAAATAAGTGTCAGACTTTTCCTATTCAGTATAGGGTCCCCCAATAGGTAGCTATATAGTGCCCCTAATAGATAGTTGAAGGGAACCCTATACTGAAGGGGAACTTTACCTACTGAATAGGAAGAGTCTGCTTTCTTATCTGAATAATTTTAGTGTCTAACCTACCTAAAAGGAGCGTAGATAGGTTGGAATGTAGGGTCTCCTCGGTAGGTATATAAGGCTCCCCCATTAAGTAGGTACATAGGCCCCCAGTAGGTATGTATGAAGGCCCCCCTAATAAGTAAGTAGATGGGGTTCCCCAGTAAATAGATATATAGGTATATTGGGTCCCTTCTAGTAGGTAGGTATATAGGACCCCCTCAATAGGTAGGTTGTAATGTAGGGCCCCTAGTAATTAGGTTATAGGGCCCGCCATAGGTAAGTAGGTACAAAGATCTGCCAGCTGGTAGGTATATATTGTCCCCCAGCATTTAAGTGTATATAGGGTCTAACCACAGTAGTTAGGTAGGTATATATAGGGCCCCCCAGTAGTTTAGTAGGTATATATAGGGTCTCCAGTAGTTGGCTAGGTATATATAGGGCCCCCAGCAGTTAGGTGGATATATATATATATATATATATATATATAGACCCCCCAGTCGTTGGGTAGGTATATATAGGGGCCCTAGTATTTAGGTAGGTGCATATATAGTTACCGCAGTAGTTAGGTAGGTATATATAGGGCCCCATAGTAATTAGGTAGGTGTAAATAGGGTTCCCAGTAGTTACGCAGGTATATATGGGCCCCCCAGTAGTTAGGTAGGTATATATAGGGCCCTATAGTAGGTAGGTGTATATATAGGGCTCCCCAACGGATAGGTAGGTATATATAGGGCCCCCAGCAATTAGGTAGGTGTATATATGGCCTCCAGTAGTTAGGTAGGAATATATAAGGCCTCCATCAGCAGTTAGGTAGGTATATATAGGGACCCCAATAGCTAGGTAGGTATTTATAAGGCCCCATACAGGGTTTTGGTATATATAGGGACCCCAAATTTTAAAAAATAAATAAATAATAAAACTCACCTCTCTTCTCCCACTGGATTTGAGTCAGGACACTAGTTCCGGCGTTTACTAAGCCCTAATTCTAGAGATAGGGTTAGGGTCTAGTATAGGCAGCGGTGTGATGACATGATTACATCGCGCCACTGCCTCCAGTGGGTAAACAGCCGGGATCTGTGTATCTGTGTATATCTTCACGCAGGCATTGATTTCCATGCTACCCAGCAATGCAGCAGAGTAGCGAGGGGGTCCTGTGGGCCCCCTAGCTCAGAGGCCCGGTCGCGTGCAACCGCTGTGACCCCTATAGCTATGCTACTGGCTTGACCCTGTCTGCTGTTTACTTGCTGCTATACCTGTGTTATACCTGCGTTAACCCTGCACTTTCTAAAGCGTTCCTGCTGTATTTCTGCTGCTGCACCAGTATGTTACCTGCTAACTACCTGCCATTGTACCAGTCTGTTACCCGCCTGGGACCTGCTATCCGTCTATGGCTACACCTGCTGTTATCTGTACCGGCACCTTCTGTCCTTACCCTGCATTTTGGCTATCACCGTAGGTCACCATTTATACAATCTTGCCTGAGGTGATCACTGAGGATCCACCATATACCAACGATCGATGGGTCAGTGTATACTGACACTGCAGGATCGTTACAGTACCAACTGACCATACATAATGAATGCCACCGGAGTGACCTTGCCTGACATCGTAGCCATAGTGAACTGTCATGGCGTCCACCTAGACCAACTCTTCAAAAAGTTACAAACAATTACTACCCATCTAGATGAAGTTGTGTCTTCATAGGCACCTACACCTGCTCCACTACCTGCTGTAGATCTGTCTCCAGCTTCCGTGAACAGTTCCAGTCTGCACCTGCCTCTGCTTGCCCCTGCCTCTGCAAGACCCCCATACGTTTTGCGGATTTCTCAATCAGTGTACCATACACTTTGAGGTCCTGGCTCAGCAGTTTCCATCTGACCGTGCCAAGGTGGCGTTTCTTATCAGCCTGCTCTCAGGTGGAGCCTTGGCCTGCGCCTCACCTTTCTGGGAGAGAGGGGATCCTCTGACAAGGGACCTCCAAGAGTTTCTGTGCGCCTTCCGGAAAGTTTTCAAGCAACCTGGGTGCAATACCTTCACTGCATCATCTTTGTTCCGGTTCCAAAAAGGCGATTCCACAATCGACCAATACGCCATCTAGTTTTGCACTCTGACCTCAGAGCTTGCTTTCTGGAGGAACCTCGATGGACGCATTAAGGACGAGTTGGCTGGTCGTGACCTACCTACCACCCTGGATGACTTCATTGCTCTAGCCACCTGGATTGACATCCACTTTGCTGAAAGGGAGCTAGAGCTTCGCCAGCAGTCTTCATCCTCCTGGCCTCGCAAGCCTCTGTGCCTTTTACCTGTACCTGAGTTTCCTAGTCTATCTCACCAGGCACACATGTCTTCTCAACCTGAACTCATGGAGGTGAACCGTACTCTTTTTACCTTAGAGGAACGTACTCGTTGATGTAGCTGAAACCTGTTCTTGTACTTTTGCGGTGCCCGACACTACCTAAAGAACTGCCCAGTCCACCCGGCTGCACCATCATAAACCCAAGTGCCAAGGTTTTGATGGTGAGGTGACCCTGAATGATGATGTTTCCGCTCCTTGTCTGACCACTCCGGTCACTCTGCGTTATTCATCCGTGCATCATTTAATGTTTATGCTCTGCTGGACTCTGGTTCCATGGAGAACTTCATTCACCCATCTCTGCTGGAGAAGTTCTCCCTGCGTGTCTCCCATCTGGAGAAGCCCCTGCATTTCTCACCAATCAATGTCTTGAAGGAGCCTGTCCAGTTCCCTACCCAGACTGTGTGTCTGAAAAATGGAAGTTCCCACCAAGAGAAGATTTCCTTCTATGTTTTGCCCAGTTTGTCTGCTCCAGTCCTACTTGGTCTTCCATGGTTGCAGCTTCAAGGCCCATCCTTGGATTGGAAAATGGGTGACATTTTCCAATGGGGAGAGCATTGCCACTCTCGCTGCACCAAGAAGATCCCCGGGACTGTGAAGCCATCCCTGCCTACCTTTTCTGTTTCTGCTCTCAAGAAGTTATCTGCGACTTTCAAGACACCGACTCTGAAGACAATTCCTGGGATAACGAGGAGGAGGTGGTTACCCCTGGTTGTTTTTGGGGTACTTGGTTAGCCTGGAGGGGAGGGCTTAAGGGGGGTACTGTCACGGTTCACACCGCAGTCCCTGCCATGGACCGTCGACGTGTCCGTGCCTGCAATGCTTCTGCTGCGGCTCCCTGTGCGGAGGTGTCCCTGGTGCTGAAAACGTACCTGTCCCAGCTCCCGTCTCTGCTGCAGCACTGCCGGGTCGACCACCTGGTAGTTGTGGATCCTCTGGGTCACCGCAGGTCTAGATGGTAGTATAGCGGACCACTTCAGAGAGCAGAGTCTAAGGGGCCCAAGGTCATCCCTGGAGCCTGTCGCAAGGCCAGGACAGACTGTGCTGCAGGGAACCCCTGGGCCGCTACCCCTGACATGTGTACTCATGGTGGCAGCTGAAGTGCAAGTGACGCAGTCCAGGCAGGAATCAAGCAGGTACAATGGCAGAATACAGCAGAAACAGGAACACAGGGAACAAGCTGCAATGAGGCTAATCAGGTAGGCTGAAAGGCAAGAGGGCAAGACACAGCAGGGTAAACAGGTATCAGGACGGCAGATAACAGCAGAATCCAGGAACCCGGGTATCAGGCAGACAGGCAAGATTGCAGGAAATAGCAGAAACCGGAACGCAGGTAACAGACTTGCAGGAACAGCAGGGTTAGACGTACACAGGAACAGACAGACAGACATAACAACAGGTAACAGCAGAAACCAGTGGTCAGGAGCTCAGATGGACATTAATGAACTGACCAGGAACAGGCAGGAAGATCCTTACATGCCAGGAGGTCATAGGTCATCGGACAGGAAATTGGGACATTGTCCCTTTAAATCCAGATCGACAAGGTGCGGGCGTGCCCTAGGGAGCACGTGTAGACACAGACAGGAACAGGAGCGAGGACAGTTGAGTACACAGACACAAGAGACACAGAAACAGGTACAGGGTCCAGGGACACCAACACAGGAACCAAGCAGAAACAGAGGCTATGTCAACGGCCCAGAATGGGTACTGCAGTATGGACCATGATAGATTATGACCATCTGTAGACTTTATCCTTCTTGGCAGAGGTCATTTAACTCTGCTCGGCAGTAATTCTTATTTCAAATATTGTGTAATTCAAATATTGTGACCCCCCTTAAGGTCTTTTTTTTACTTTGTGGGAAGCACAATATGTAAAATAAGATTATAAAGTACACACACAAAAAGTTAACTATTAATGAAAGAAAAAACCCTGACAGCCCAAACTGCAACTTTTAACCTGGTCCTCAAAAAGCCAAAAACTTTGTATCGCCTATATATAAACATCCATGACAGAAAAGTGACACAATTACAAAACTTATTTTAGTTTCACTCTTGCTTTTAAAAAATAAATGAAAAAAAGATTTTTTTTAAACATCTTCCTTCATATTGATTGTAGAAAAAAAATAATCTAATATAAGAATTACATAAAAATAAGGGACAAAAAGGCAAAATAAAAACAACCGAACGCAAGGAAAGAGGATACACTGGTTAACAGAAAACCATGGTCAGACATCATGCATTCCCCAAGATTCTTCAGTTTTAAAACTTAGATCATATTTTGTGCTCATCACCTGTCAGAGACCATAGCTTAAATCAACATTAGTGATAGCAACAGTATCAGCAAACATTTTGCAATAACACTCACTTATCATCGCATGCCGTCATGACTATATAAATAGTCTTTTTTTAATACATGTAATGAATCAATCACCAACTTCAGGTTAACTGGCCCATAAATGATGTTTGGGTACTCAGGTATGACGTATGTGTTGTCTGAGGAGCCTGCGATGTTCTTCTCTGGTCAATAACAAGTAAAATATTACAGTTAAGAGATACATTTATCAGCATCTCCTGATTTCAGAGGTCTCAACACAATTCCCCTAGTAACAAAATAAACATTGTGAAGGTGTGCCGTCATTTACATTTATGGTTGCAGATGCTATAGCAGAAGAATGGATCAATTGGACTTTGAGATAACGTGGCCTAGAAGCATAGCTATAGGGATGCAGAGGTCCTTATGGCACATAAGTTTTGTCATGGATCGTCTCGCGGGTTTTGCCTGCAGCCATGGATGCGCCTGTGTCCTTTCTCACCACTCCTGACGTCCTGCTCTACCCGTCCACAATCTCCCTGCTGCTTTGTCTTCCCTAGAACGAGTGCACACACACACCACCCTGATTTTAAGGACCAGTGCACACCACCCGGCTTTCCTAGAACCAATGCTCTGGGGCCTGTTCCTATATAAGTGCCCTTGTCCACCATCAGTGTCAGATTGTTGGTGCTTCACTGTAAAGAAACCCAGCATTAGGAATTTACTTTACTTGTAATACTCCGGTTTGACCTTTGGCTTTCCCTTCTCAATTAAGACTTAACACCACCTGTCCTGACCTTGGCTTGTAACCCATGTTTACTTGTACGCTGCCTACCCTAACCATCCTCTTGTGTCCCGACTGTCTCGGCCTGACCAATCCGTACTTTGACAGCTGTCACATCGAAGGTATGGACCTGGGAGTTTCCTGGAGCAGTATCCAAGCCCCTTTGCAGGGGTTGAGGGTGAGAAATTGAGGCTTCTTAGACTCCTCGGTGCGGCCTTATGCCAAACTCACAGCTGACCTTGAGAATTCACTCCTGCTCATGACATGTTGGCACCAGTGTTATAAATCCCATATGGTAGATGAGGGGCCCTGTGAGTTATTTTGAACTGGAGCCAAGAAACGTCATGTTTAGTGATGAGCGATTATTATCAACAAAGTTGAAATTGGCACGGTTTTTATGGTGATCGTATTTTTTCGATCACGCGATAATTTAGGTGAAAATCTGAGCATAATCTATTAATATCGCGCCATTTTCAGCGCTTCCTGTCATTTTGGCGGCCAACAAACCAGCTTACAGAATAGAGCAGGGTGAGCTGGGTGTGCGACGTCATGACTGGGATGTGTATGGTTGCGATTGGCTGGAAAACACATGACCTGGTTTTACATAGAACACCCCTTCCTGTTCTGCCTCAGTGTGTGCTGTGTATCATAGGAGTAGGCGTGTGCTCGGTCTCTGTTAAAACAGCTCAGCGAAATTGTTCTATTTGTTCACACAGACAGCTATGCTTTCAGCTGTGAACATTAGAACTTAGGTAGATTAGAGATTTGCAGATTTTAGTAATTTAGGCAGAGAATTTTAAAGCAGCATCTAGCCCTGTACAGTCACAGGTGGGGGTGTGTGTGTGTGGGGGGGGGGGGGCTGGCTAGACTTTTTTTAGACCCTGCAATGGAAAGGGTTTTTATTAACAGTTTCTGTTGAAATATTACTTCTATGTTGTGCAGCCTGAACTTATATTAGGATACAGATCTTTTCTAGTAACTGCAGGTGTATTTGATAGGTGCAAAACTCAACTTTTATTATCTGTATACATTTCAAATAGGTGTTTTTCACTTTGGCGCGGTCCAGCTTTGTTTATTGAGGCACTTGCACTTAAATTGAATACCCGCAATTTTTTTTGTCCCCCGCCAGTGTATTTGATAGGTGCAAAAAAATACCTTATATTATCCGTATACATTTCAGATAGGTGTTCATTTCACTTTGGCACAGTCCAGCTTTGTTCACTGAGGCACCTTGCAATTAAATTTGAATACAGCAATTTTGTAGCCACCGCCGGTGTATTTAATAGGTGCAAAACTCAACTTTTATTATCCGTATACATTTCAGATAGGTGTTTTCTCACTTTGGCGCAGTCCAGCTTTGGGTTTATTGAGGCACCTTTTCACTTAGATTTGAATACAGCAATTTTGTAGTCACCGCCGGTGTTATTTGATAGGTGCAAAAAATACCCTTATATTATCCGTATTACATTTCAGATAGGTTGTTCATTTCACTTTGGCGCGTCCAGCTTCGTTCATTGAGGCACCTTTCACTTAAATTTGAATACAGCTATTTTTTTAGTCACCGCCGGGGTATTTGATAGGTGCAAAAAATACCTTATATTATCTGTTTTACATTTCAGATAGGTTTTTCATTTCACTTTGGCGCAGTCCAGCTTTGTTCATTTAGGCACCTTGCACTTAAATTTGAATATAGCAATTTTGTCGTCACCGCCGGTGTATTAGATAGGTGCAAAACTCAAAATTTTATTTCCGTATACATTTCAGTTTGGTGTTTTTTCACTTTGCGCAGTCCGCTTAGTTTTAAGGCACCTTGCACTTAGATTTGAATACAGCAATTTTGTACCCCACCGCCGGTGTATTTGATAGGTGCAAAAAATACCTTATATTATCCGTATACATTTAGATAAAATGTTCATTTCACTTTGGCGCAGTCCCGCTTTGTTTTATTGAGGCACCTTGCACTTAAAATTTTAATACAGCAATGTTGTAGTCACCGCAGGTGTATTTATAGGGGCAACAAATACCTAATATTATCCCTATACATTTTCAGATAGATGTTTTTTTCACTTTGGCGCAGTCCAGCTTTGTTTATTGAGGCACCTTGCACTTAAATTTGAATACAGCAATTTTGTAGTCACCGCCAGTGTATTTGATAGGTGCAAAATACCTTATATTATCCGTATACATTTCAGATAGGTGTTCATTTCACTTTGGCGCAGTCAGCTTTGTTCATTAGGCACCTTGCACTTAAATTTTTAAAACAGCAATTTTGTAGTCACCCCCGGTGTATTTGATAGGTGCAAAACTCAACTTTTAGTATCCGTATACATTTCAGATAGGTGTTTTTTCACTTTGTCGCAGGCCAGCTTTGTTCATTTAGGCACCTTGCACTTAAATTTGAATACAGCAATTTTGTAGTCACCGCAGGAGTATTTGTTAGGTGCAAAATATACCTTATCTTATCCGTATACATTTCAGATAGGTGTTCATTTGACTTTGGCGCAGTGACGGCTTGGTTCGTTGTGGCACCTTGCACTTAAATTTGAATACAGCAATTTTGTAGTCACCGCCGCTGTATTTGATAGATGCAAAACTCCACTTTTATTATCCGTATACATTTCAGATAGGTGTTTTTTCACTTTGGCGCAGTCCAGCTTTGTTCATTGAGGCACCTTTTACTTAAATTTGAATACAGCAATTTTGTAGTCACCGCCGGTGTATTTGGTAGGTGCAAAAAATACCTTATATTATCGGTATACATTTCACAGCAAAATGCTGTGAAATGCAGCTAGACTACAGGTCCTATTGTAAAAAAATGTGGTTTATAACAGACATTTGTTCTTCACAATTGTCAAGAGTGGTCAAGGGTGATGGTGCTGTCAGAAACAGGATAGATAGGACACTGTTCATGGACACAAATTGCAAATGACTTGTTTTTGCAAAAATCTTTTAACATAGCTAGCAAATTTCCCGTAGTGAGACAACCCATTTTTAATACAATAAAAAAAGAGAAACAAAGACGTGGTGGGATTCCATACTATTTTAAAATGTGTTTTCTCGAATTAAACTACTAAAAAACTTCCATGTACAAAATAGCTGATACAAATATTCCTCTGACTTGTACAAGGGAGGTACAGGAAGACCTGACCAGATGTAGGTTACAGAGGACAGGTGTAGTCAATGTCCAGTTCAAAAAAAATGGTGGTTGAAAGACTCCTTCTTCCGGCACTTTTTAAATCTGGGGGTCATGCAGGTTTGGGGCTCATGCTGTGGCTCAGGACAGGGATAGTCTATGTCCAGTGAAACTAAAATGGTGGTTGAAAGACTCCTTTTTCCGGCACTTTTTAAATCTGGGGGTCATGCAGGTTTGGGGCTCATGCTGTGGCGTAGGACAGGTATAGTCAATGTCCAGTGAAACTAAAATGGTGGTTGAAAGACTCTTTTTTTCCGGAACTTTTTTAAATCTGGGGGTCATGCAGGTTTGGGGCTCATGCTGTGGCCCAGGACAGGTATAGTCAATGTCCAGTGAAACTAAAATGGTGGTTGAAAGACTCCTTTTTCCGGCACTTTTTAAATCTGGGGGTCATGCAGGTTTGGGGCTCATGCTGTGGCCCAGGACAGGTATAGTCAATGTCCAGTGAAACTAAAATGGTGGTTGAAAGACTCCTTCTTCCGGCACTTTTTAAATCTGGGGGTCATGCAGGTTTGGGGCTCATGCTGTGGCCCAGGACAGGTATAGTCAATGTCCAGTGAAACTAAAATGGTGGTTGAAAGACTCCTTTTTCCGGCACTTTTTAATCTGGGGGGTCATGCAGGTTTGGGGCTCATGCTGTGGCCCAGGACAGGTATAGTCAATGTCCAGTGAAACTAAAATGGTGGTTGAAAGACTCCTTCTTCCGGCACTTTTTAAATCTGGGGGTCATGCAGGTTTGGGGCTCATGCTGTGGCTCAGGACAGGGATAGTCTATGTCCAGTGAAACTAAAATGGTGGTTGAAAGACTCCTTTTTCCGGCACTTTTTAATCTGGGGTCATGCAGGTTTTGGGGCTCATGCTGTGGCCCAGGACAGGTATAGTCAATGTCCAGTGAAACTAAAATGGTGGTTCAAAGACTCCTTTTTCTGGCACTTTTTAAATCTGGGGGTCAGATACGTTTAAGGGTCATGCTGCGTTCCAGGACAGGGATAGTCAATGTACAGTTCAAGTAAAATGATGGTTTAAATCATACTGCCTTCTGGCACTTTTTAATTTGTGGGTCATGCAGGTTTAAGGGTCATTCTGTGGTATGGTGTGTGAATGGTGTGTGACTTTTTTTCTGTGGCTTTTATAACCAAAGTGTGTTGCCTAAGATGTAGCACGTATCCAGTTTGCTGTTGTGGATTTTTATTCCAGCTTCCCCCAGCCCTGTTTGGGTGTAAGAATGAAGTTTTTTTCCTCTCCCATAGATTTTAAATGGTGATCGGCGATAATCAAATTATCAACTATCGGAAATTGTCTTGATAATTGCCGATATCGACTATCGACCCTATGACGATAGTCAACGTAATTGCTCATCACTAATCATGTTACACTTTTGTAAATAGACATTAAAATGACCCAAACATGGATATTTTTCTCAGCAGTTCTCTGTAACAAGAAAAAAACATGGCTGCCCTCTACCAGAATCAGCACCAGTCCACAGGTTGTGTGTGATATTGCAGTTTGGCCATATTGACTTCAGTGGAGCTAAGCTGCAACAACACCCACAACCCATGGACAAGTGTGGTGCTGTTTTTTTAAAGAAAGTTATCCTGTATTGGACCGGTGTTAGAAAGAAAAGCTCATAGAAGAAAGTCTGAAGTCTGAGGGGGAGAAACGCCTGACCTGAGCATTCCCTAAAATATGCATAAGACACCACAGACAAATATTTTCTTAATCTGGCTGCTGAGTTTTTGCACAAGGGAACTGGAGATGCATGACAAACTTGTCCCAATAGGACAGATTATAGAGCAGCATATTTAGGCTGGCCCATTTGCCAGACAATCCTTCACTAGGCCCAAGTTGTGACACAATAATGGATAGGCTCTGATCTGCTCACATGACAGCAAGGGAAAACTTCAGTGGGCCCCTGGGCAAGGTGGGTCACTGGACATGGAGGGCCTGGAATGCTTTTCAGGGTGAAAAGTAGAAAAAGAAAGGCAGAAAGAAAGAGACAGAGTGCAAGAGTCATGCTCAGTATGTGCAGTCATGTACACTAGATTTTGGCTGACCCAAAGAATTAACTCCATTGGTGAGCACCAAGATTCAATTTCACTGATGGACAGTAAAAATCAACTCCACTGGTAAGCCCCCAAGAATCCACTCCACTGCTGGGCCCCAAGAATCCACTCCACTGGTAAGCTCCAAGAATCAGCTTTACTAATGGGCTCCAGGAACCAGCTTCACTGGTGGGCCCCAATAATCAACTTCACTAGTGGACCCCAATAAACAACTTCACTGGTGGGCTCCAGGAATCAGCTTCACTGGTGGGCTCCAGTCCTTATCAATCACGTTTATGGCCCCTATTGTACTACTTTTGAATCTAACCACTTTCCATTAGGCTATGTTTCTTTAAACAAGTCTTTATTGAGAATTACAAGTGCTGGTACACTCAGGACAGAAAGTAGAACATAACATTAATTGCAGCAAACCAGTAACAAAGGGAAATCTTCATAATCTGAATAAACATTTTCGACTACTAAGAATCAGGAGCACAACGTTAAAGATTAGTGAAGGAACGTAAATATAGCACTCTATAGTCCTAACAGTAACAAAGTAAATGAAGGCATTATATCAACCCAGGTGTATAATGTTTTGACTGTATCCAATCCGACCATAAATGAGCTTTCTTATTACAGTTGGAGGGAGAATCTGCGAGTCTTAGTTCACACATACAGTTATAGTTGACTCGTCGTATGACTTCGGAAATCGAAGGAACAATAGGTTCCTTTCAATGAAAGGCTATAGAGGTCCTGGCAGCAATCAAAATATGGAATAGGATCGTACGGAAGGAAACCGGGACATCTTGTATACCAATGTCAAGTACTGCAAGTTCTGGAGTACAGAAGGTTTTGAGAATCGGGCATCCCCACCAGATGTACAGCATGCTATCCTGTTGCCCGCATAGGCTGTGTTTCTTATGGGCTAGTTTAAATTCTAAAATTTTTTCACAGTCAAATGCATCAAAGACTTTGTCTAAGGTCCAAGTCTCCAGCCACTACAGTGTTCTCTTGAGTGATCATCTAAGCTTAATTATAATCAAGTCAAAATTTATCAACTTTGATTTCACCATAATTGAGAATAATCTTTGCTCAGTTGAAGGCAGGAGTGGCAGGAATGGCTGAACATTACGCATCTAATGGATATGAGTTTAAATGAAATTCTTTAGCCTTATACAGTAATAAATAAAGGCCAGATAGATAAAATAATGAAAAAAAAAGCCAATTGTAAAAATTACACTGGGGAACTAAAAAAATAATTTTTGTTGGTGCCTACAACGTTTTCCTTATTTTTGGGTATTTAAGAGCTGCTAAATCCAAAAATGCCATCCATTTTGTTCTAGCAGCTCTAGTTTATGAGATGTTGATTACATGATTCTTATCCTTGTGATTATTCTTTTATTAATATGTAGTGCAGATGAATATAATTGAATTTGCTCATGCACATTCATGATTTTGTTTGCATGTGTTCTTTAAATGTTCTAAAATGTATATCTTTTCTCTTTCACATGAATTTCTTTAGTACAATATTGAGTGACCACTACTTTCAACAGCATATACTTGGTAGTGTGGCAATGCCACACTACCAAGTCTTGACTAGTGTTATTAGTAGGCCAAAAATGGATGTATTTTAGTTTAAAAAATGTCCCAAAAGTGTACTTCGAGACTTTCTAATGCATAATCTTTACACGCGCTGTCAATAATGGCAACCCAGAGTCCCCATGTTTTTAAGAGGACCACCTTTAATACTAGAGAAGTAACTGAAGTCGGTATTAAAGACTTCTTGGCAATCATTGTATCCCCTGTACTGGAAGATGGCAGCTGGTCTTCATTGGGTGGGTGCCATTAGTTAAGTACATATTCTGCTGTGTGGAAGATAAATGTGTGAAAAGGGGATGGGGAGAATAGAAAAAGGGATATCTCCAGCCTTTCATTTGAAATATGTAATTTTATTACACCATTTGTCTGTTTTCTCTTAGCATCCATGTATCCATGTAAATATAAGCTACATTTTGGCTAATAAATCATTGTAAGTTTTTGAAGCTTTCACAGTCCATTACTAGAGATAACACTTTGCAGAAAGTGACTCACCATGTTTGGAGTGAATGACTGTCAGCAGCTTAGAGCAATGAGAAAAAAGAGAGAGCAGAGAGAGATGGGGAAGAGAGATGGTCATAATCAGAGAAGCTTGTGTACTCTAAAAGGAGATAAAGGACGACATGCATGAAATTTGGCGTGTTAACACCAAATTTCATGTGCCTAACATTAGTCTAAAAGGCGCCTGTTTTATGAACCATCTCTACAGCAGGTCATAAATCAGGCACATTCTAGCGCTAGGGCGACAGTTCTTTGAAAGCGGTCTACCTGTTCCAACTATAATGCGCCCAGAAATGCCATAGCGAAGCTATAAATCTACAGCTTTGTATGGTTATAACTCGCCCCGCCTCCAGGAACCCGCGCCCGAGAGTGCCGTGCGGGAGATCTAAAAATGTATGAACGGGACTGCGCCTGATATCAGGCTGAAAAGACGCCAGATATCTATCACCGCCCCGTTTAAACATATTGCCCTAAATCTTCTTTATCTCCTGACCAAAGAAAAGCCAGACAAAGTACATAGAAAAAGTCATCAATTATCTGTCCCTTCATGTTAAAGGTTAATCATCGTAGTGAGAAATCCCTTTAAGGTCAGAGCTCAGTGGTCGTTCCCTTTACTTCTGCTGCAGGTTCAGAGCTCAATGGGTGTTACCTTTATACCTGTCACAAGGTCAGATCTCAGTTGGTGTTCCCTGTACATCTGCTTCAAATTCAGAGCTCAGTGTGTCTTCTCTTTACATCTGCTGTAAGGTCAGGCTGCAGTGGATGCTACCTATATATCTGCTGCAAGGTCAGAAATCAGTGGGTGTTAACTCTATATCTGCTGCAAAGTCAGATCTTGGTGGATGTTCCCTCTTAATCACCCTTGCCAAGTTTTGAAAGTGGGTATTAGGGAGATCTGAAGGTGCGGCTTGTATAGTGAGCCGGCCCAAAAATTTGCTTGACAACACCCTCTTGTTGTTGAGCCACACCCCCTTCTTAAAAAAGTCACGTCCACTCCACCTAACCGTGTTGCGGTTAAATTAGGGTTTTGGAATCAACCAGCTTTCCTGGAGGTTGGATAGTCTATTCAGCATCCAGGAGAGAGAGCTGGGAGATACCGCTAAACTGTGCCTGAACCTAAACCATTACACTACTACCAATGTTTCCACCATGCAGTGATTATACACTGGTATATATCGGTGTACACAGGCTCTGCAGACATTTTAGTGACTACAGTGCAATCATATCTAGGGACTCACCGGTGACATCTTCTATGACTGGAATTTTTCTTTTTCCCTTTTCTTCTCCATCCTGTCCAAAGTGCCATGATGACTGGCCACGACTCGTCCCTGCAAAATTTACCACACAAACATCTTCCAGCACTTCCCTACCTGTGGCCACCTCTCCACATGGGGTTATAGGTGGGGAGGCTATGTGGTGATAGGTACAGGTGGAAAGGTTATGGGGTGATAGCTGGAATGGAGTGATGGAGGTGAGTGTACTATGGGTTACTAGGTGGAGAGGTTATGGGCTGATGGTGGGGTTGGATTTTGTCTTGTGTCGGATTTAACACAATAAAAAATGGTAGGCTGTGCACATCCAAAATATATTTTGAAAAACGTAAGCATAGGTGCACACTGTAAGTAGTAAGTTCCTATCACTCCCTGAGATGTTGTAGTCTGAATGGACTCCTAGTGAGGTAACATGTTAGTGTTAGAGACTCACCTGTGCTGGGATCCCCTTGATGCTTTTGGGAGGTGAGCTTAAACAATTTTTGATCAAAAACTGTAAACTAAGAATCCCAGGTTTTCATATATTTCCTTAGCAGTAATGCATTTTCAAAAATTCCTATATACCTTGATGTTTTACTTAGTCTTTAGTGTGCCACTGATATTTGTATTGGATGTATGCTATTGCCTTACCAGTGTGCACCTATGCTTACGTTTTTCAAAATATATTTTGGATGTGCACAGCTTACTATTTTTTGTGGTCTATTTGGGGAATGGCAGCCTCAATGGCTTGCTGCACTCCGCCTACCTCTTTTAAACTAGTGCAGGGTAATTCGGTAGTAAGTTCCTATCACTCCCTGAGATGTTGTAGTCTGAATGGACTCCTAGTGAGGTAACATGTTAGTGTTAGGGACTCACCTGTGCTGGGATCCCCTTGACGCTTTTGGGAGGTGAGCTTAAACAATTTTGGATCAAAAACTGTAAACTAAGAATCCCAGTCTTAGATATTTCCTTAGCAGTAATGCATTTTCAAAAATTCCTATATACCTTGATGTTTTACTTAGTTTTTAGTGTGCCACTGATATTTGTATTGGATGTATGCTATTGCCTTACCAGTGTGCACCTATGCTTAAGTTTTTCAAAATATATTTTGGATGTGCACAGCCTACCATTTTTTGTAGTCTATTTCAGGAATGGCAGCCTCATTGGCTTGCTGCACTCCGCCTACCTCTTTTAAACTAGTGCAGGGTAATTCAGTAGTAATTTACTATCACTCCCTGAGATGTTGTAGTCTGAATGGACTCCTAGTGAGGTAATATGTTAGTGTTAGGGACTCACCTGTGCTGGGATCCCCTTGACGCTTTTGGGAGGTGAGCTTAAACAATTTTTGATCCAAAACTGTAAACTAAGAATCCCAGGTTTTCATATATTTCCTTAGCAGTAATGCATTTTCAAAAATTCCTATATACCTTAATGTTTTACTTAGTTTTTGGTGTGCCACTGATATTTGTATTGGATGTATGCTAGTGCCTTACCAGTGTGCACCTATGCTTACGTTTTTCAAAATATGTTTTGGATGTGCACAGCCTACCATTATTTGTAGTCTATTTGAGGAATGGCAGCCTCATTGGCTTGCTGCACTCCGCCTATCTCTTTTAAACTAGTGCAGGGTAATTCAGTAGTAAGTTACTATCACTCCTGAGATGTTGTAGTCTGAATGGACTCCTAGTGAGGTAAATATGTTAGTGTTAGGGACTACCTGTGCTGGATCCCCTTGACGCTTTTGGGAGGTGAGCCTAAACAATTTTTGATCAAAAACTGTAAACTAAGAATCCCAGGTTTTCATATATTTCCTTAGCAGTAATGCATTTTCAAAAATTCCTATATACCTTGATGTTTTACTTAGTTTTTAGTGTGCCACTGATATTTGTATTGGTTTTAACACAATGGTGGGGAGTGGTGGGAGAGAGGAGTACAGAGCACAGCTTACAATCTCCTTGGCGGGGGGACATGGAACCATCCCCCAGGAGATTGTGCAGGGGCTGTTGTCTGTAACCCTCAGAATCATATTGTGCAGGTTGAACTCCATACCCTGCACCCAAGGAAGATCAGCCACCGACCTGATCGTCAGGGGGTGCAGGAGATGGAGTTTAGTACTGTCATTATTTAAATGTTCTTATATTTATACAGGTTTCCCCTGTGGGCTATGTCGGACTCATTGGATTATGTCAGACCAACGTTGGATTGATTTCTTTAATAAAATGGTGAAAGAGGGCTGATGTCAGGGAGTGTTTATTAAATAAAAGTTTTTTTGTGAAATTTGTGTCTGGTTTTTTCCATTTAATTCCAGTTTTAGTAACAGCGGTATCTGACAGACGCCTCTCCATTACTATCACTCAGGTTTGGTGTCAGCCAGCAGAGGTGTATGTCACCCCAAGGCTGACACTAACCCTGTGTCACTATTACCCCAGTACCTAATGCACCACGGGTACTTGAAAGAGTCAGTAACCATGAGAAGCAGACCCTCTAATGTGATGGTCTGTTTCTGGGGCAGCTGCAAGCTGGTATTTTTAGTGGAAAGGGACCAGTGTTAATGGACCTTCCCATTCTGATAGTATTAAGCTGCAGCTGTCAGTTTTACCTTGACTGGTTATGGAAGATGGAGGGAACCCAACTTTGTTTATTTTTTGAGAATCCTAAAGTGGGCAACTCCTGCAATCATTACAGTGGATGCCCAGGTTTATTTTCTCATTAAATATATTTTCAGAAAAAAAAATGACGTGGGGTCCACACCATTTTCCATAACTAACCACGGTAAAACTGACAGCTGCAGCCTGATACTATCAGAATGGAAAGAACTATCAATACTGGTCCCTTCCCATTCTAAAAATACCAGCCTGCAGCTGCTCCAGAAGCAGACCATCACATTAGAGGTTCCACTTCTTACAGTTACCAGCTCTTCCCAGTACCCCTGGTGTATTGGGTACTGGGGTAATAGTGAAAAAGGGTTAGTGTCAGTCTTGGGCAACCAGAAACACCACTGGCTGACACTAAGCTCAACCAATAGTAATGAAGAGTCGTCTGTCAGACAACTCCATTACTATCATTGGAATGATATGAAAAAAAAATCACACACACACAAATTGCACAAAAAACTTTTATTTAAATAAACACTTCCCAACTACAACCCTCTTTAATTATTTTAGTAAAAAAAAATAGATCCAAGGCTGATCCGACATAGTCCACTGAATCCAAAGTATTTCACATGGGAACCTGTAAAAAATAAAAAACATCACACAAATACATAAATACATACATATAGGCTGGATACCCTACTCAACTTCCAGGAAAGCTGGGTGGCACCCATCGCCCACAGGTAACATCCAGCTTTACACAATAAAAATACCGGGGGCCACCTTTAAGGGATGAAGTGTTACCCAGCTCTCCTGGATGCTGAATAGGCTACTGCCACAGACAATAACCAGAGTCTGTCTCCTGCAACCTGCATCCACCAAAGACATACCACAAGGGGCAGGAAACAGAAGCAATGTGACAGGAGACAAGGGGGCAACTCCTGCCCCCTGTGGTCTGTATCCAGCCCACTGCAGCCACTGGAGACAGACCGCAGGGGACAGAAGACAAGTGAGCAACTCCTACCATCTTGCACACTCAAACACACACCCCTCCCCTGCACACTGAAACACACACCCTTCCCTCACACACTGAAACACACCCCTCCCCACCACTCAAACACACACCCCCCCCACCCAAACACACACTCCTCCACCGCACACTCAAACACACACCACACACCCCTCCCCTGCACACTCTACCCCCCAAAACCTCCCCCCCTGCACACTCAAACACACATACCCTCCTCCCCTGCACACTCAAACACACACACACTCCTTTCCCACACACTCAAACACATACCCCTCCCCTGCACACTCAAATACATACACTCCTCCCCCGGACACTCAAACACACTCATCCACCACCAACAAACACCCCCCCCCACACACACTCATATAAACACACCTCTCCCCCGCACACACAACCCCAGATAATGTACTCACCTGTACTGCTGCCGGGATTTTGGCTCTTCACACTGCTCTGCTGGGGGTAGGGGTTTGGAGCTTCGTGGCTCCCGCTACACCCTGCCCTCTCCTCCCAGTAGTTCTCTGGGGCCCGTTGCTCCTATGGCCTTATATGCAGAAAGCTGTCAGAGCATCCCTGGCGTGCAGTCAGTGTCTTCAGGGCAGTGTCTCTTGACGCTGTCCTGATGCCGCTTATAATACAAAGAAACTCCGGCAGATGTTCAGATGTTCAGCTGAGGGAAGGGAAGGGGGAAAAGGGGGAAGAAGGGGGCCCCATTTACGGGACCCTCCCGCCCAACCCGGGAGGGTTGGCAAGTATGCTCTAAATCTGCTGCCTCATTACACCTCCCATCACTCCCATCGCTCTAGCTTGTCCACACCAGTTTTTTCTCCTCTTTCTCTTGCACTGGAATATATTTTTGCAGAATGCAGCTCAGAAATCTCTCCTGGGACTTATTAAGCCAGGTTCACACCTGCATCATTATTTCCATTGTTCTGTTTCATTTTAAGAACTGAAAAGTGAAAATGATGGTAGTGTGGGTTCTGTTTCATACCAGATAGCAATAGCCCCCGACAGAGTTCTTAATGGAGTTCCCTGCGTTTCCATCATAGTATCCATCGTTTAAGCAGAAAAAATAGCCCTGATATTTTTTTACATAATTTTTAACAGAGTCTACTATTAAGGCTCCTAAACTCTGATGCAGATGATAACAAGGCCCAACATATTAATATTGAAGTCAGGGGAGTAAAAGGCAATTACAGAAAAAAACTGTAAACAGTGTTCATTAAGTAGCAGCCACAAAGCAGAATGATATTTGCATGATTATTTTTAACATTTAGATGCAATATAGTAAAGGGAATAAAAAATCAGAAGGTTGCAGCCTTAAAGGGGTTTTCTTAACATGCTGTTTCAGATCCACAGGCAGCTTCAGATTCACACTTTCTGGTTAAATAGTGGGTGATTCTATACCAGTTCTTGGCATATCAGCTTTGCTAACTCTGCTGGAGGTTTGTTAATAGCAATGTACAAGGCTGCAGAGCTCTAAGGCTTAAAACCTGTAAATACTTTAAAGGGGTTTTCCTACCAAGTAAAATTGATGTAGGAAGTTTGCTAATTAAATATAAAACATTTTCACCATTCATCATTATTATAAATTCTGCACCATTTTTGTTTTAGCTGCTACCTTAGTGATCCATTGTTTACAGCTTGTCTCTAGGGGATCCAACCACTGATGAGAGCTTCTAAGTCGTGGATACACATGATAAGACATCACCTTTCCTTTCAGGCAGCTATTGTTAGTCTATTCCCTGCCTAATAATCACACTCACTTACTGCTGAGCGAGTGTTCAAGCCCAGGTCTTGACTTCTCTCTACTCCCGTCCTCTGTACTCCTTAGTAATTACTCACACAGTACAGGTAAGTTATTATCATGCTGCTTGTTTTTTTTTGGTCTGTGTTTTGGCATTTTCCCATTCCCCCCCAAAAAAAAGAAACCTCAATCAGGTATGTGAATTAATAAAAAAATCCACCTTTTTGGTTCTTGCAGGGATTTTAGGCCTAAGACCTGAAAGGCAGAAGTACTAACCACTCAGCCACATTAAAGCTACACACAGCTCTTATATTTTAAGTCACTTGACTTTACATAAACAGACCTTTGTTTGACTACAGATTCCGGAGTGAACACACTGTGAGGAAAGGAATATTGATGCCAAGCCTACTGGTTCACATGATATGCAGTTCAAACAAGTTATACACCCCTCCTTTTGAAGACACTGAAAGCTGCAGAGAGGACTAGCATGTGATGAAATGCCTTTGTGGTAAAACCCCTTTAAGTAAACAAAGTTACTAGGCTAAAGATAAAACTCAGCAGTGAGTGACTCACTATGTTTGGACTGTCCGTCTAATGGCAGCTTGGAGCAATGAGAGATAAGAGAGAACAGGAAGTGGTGGATGGTAACCTAATGAAACTTGTGTCCTCTAGCAGTAGATAAAATCTTCTTTACCTCCTGAACAAAGCAAACACAGCAATGTATTTAGTAATAGTCTTCATTCATATTTCCCTACATGTTAAAAGCTAATCATTGTGGTGAGAACCCCTTTCTTTTTTGTTCCCTATATGTTTTAATTTTTATTTTTTTTACTTTCTTAAGTCTTTAAAGGCTTTGTCTTGGAAACCCCAAAAAATATAAAATTGGTTGCTTGAAATCTCCTTGTGATGTTTTATGTTCTGTTTGCTAGTGTGTGCTTTTTCTGTATTGCATGTCGCCTCCCTTTTCTTCAGCTAAGCAGCAACATTTCCTATTCTAAAGCTGTTTCCCTTTGGCCTTTAAAACTGAAAGCACCACAATCCTTTCTTTTGCCACACCTCGGTCTCAGTGCATGTCTGCCGTTCCTACCTTTTATTGAAACTACAGGGGTGTGGCTTCAAAGTTTGCCTGAAAAAACACACCCCATAGGTCATCTGATCTCCTTAACTCTACACAGAGCTGTTTCTGATTTATGGAGACAAGAAGAACTACTGAGCTTCCAGTCATCAAACAGCTCAATTTGAAATGCAATAAACCCACAGAAAATTGTATAAAAATACATTATAAAAGTGTCTTACTATGGGAGAGCTATGATTTGTTTTCCACTTAACAACCCCTTTAATTGTAAGTTTTCAGGTCTTATCAGTTATAAAGTGACCTGGGGTGACAGAGGTAAGGAAATTATCTGAAAGTAATTTGTCACTGGAATCAATACTTCCTATAGTAGACATAGCAACGTCAAAAAGTACCAAGCCCAGATACTGATCCCAAGACATTTCAAACCTAAAATAGGATCAAATTCCTAAAAGAACATAGAGAGCCAAACCCATTGACCCAAAAGTGTTGGAAAAACAACACAATGTCTCTATGCAACTTATAAATAAGGGCGTCTACCACTTTTATAAACCACTAACACGGTTTTCATAAGTAGTCCCTATTGTCTTTTGTTATAAATACCAAATTTAGGATCCATGGAGAATAACAGTTCCAAATAGGATTTTCCTCTTACTGATTTTCTATTTCATGTGGTTTACTTTGACGTCTCAAGTTGGGATTTCCAAAGGCATGTTACATCAAGCCAAGCAACTGAAATTCTTCGTGGCTCTATTCACACTGTGCTTGAGCCCTACTGTTAAAATATATGTTGGAATAATACCTAGTGAATCACTTTTCTTTTAAAATTCTATTAAAACAGCATTTGATGATAATTTTATATAATCACAATGCAATGTAAATCTCCATAAATGAGGCTCCCAAAATAAATAAATACAATATAAATGATCTATGTGGTTTTCTTTTTGCATGTGATCTTGTGCAATATGTCCACATAAAGTCCTGTTAAAGTAAACCTCTGCCTTGGCAATATTTGATTTTATACTATGATTTTCTAATATACTTTTTATCAGTTTCTCATGATTTGTAAGACTCTTTTCCCATTTTATCTTATAGTGCCGTTCAAAGCTGTATGTTGGGCTAATTTCTGTATAGCTCTGACGGATGCTTCATGCTGCCTTCCATCATGCCTAGAGTCCAATGAAAAATAAAAAGGAATTTTTTTGCTGTCTATGGCAGTTATGGCAAACCTATGGCACACATGCCACCAGGGGCACTTAGAGCCCTCTCTGTTTGCACATGCATCATGAGGCCCCCACACCACTAAGCTGTATCGTTGGGTCACATAGACCCAGAGATGCAGCCAAACATCTGTGCCAGCTTGAACTCCGAGCTGCGGCGGGTGTTTTCAACTAAATGCGCGTTCTTTGGACATGTATGCAGTTGAAATCTACTGTGGAACGAAGAGCAGATAACCATTTGCTTCACGAGTAACCGGCTCAAACGACACAATGTATTATCATTATTATGTGTATCATATCTCTGCTGAGTAGCATAACAGCTATATGGGCTGTACACTGGCTCCAGAAGAGTGCTGTTTGGTGGGGGAATGAGGAGAGGTTCTGTAATGGTGACTACACTATGTACCTAACAAAAAGGGGGGAACTATATACCAACCTATTAGGAAGGGACTATAAACCTACCTACTAAAAGGGGAAAACACACTTCCTACTAGAGGGGGACTATATAACTATCTACTAAAGGATGGGAGATAGGATATACCTCTACTCTTCTACTAGGGGAATTATACTATACCTACCCACTATAGGGCAGGGGGACAATATATCTACCTACAAGTGGCGACATATTTACCTAGCAACTAGAGGGGGACTATATAACTACCTACTGGGAGTAGCTATATACAAACCTAATAAAGAGGGATTATATTCCTACATACTAGATAGGGGACTATATACCTACCTACTAGGGGTCATATATACCTACCTTCTAGGAGGGCCTTTATAGCTGAATGGTGATATTTTAACTATTTGGTGTGAAAGGAAGTCATTATTACCATTACAGGTGCTAAGGATGGAGTTGGAAACAGGTAGGTAGGTGCTGGAAAAGTGAGGAGTGTAACATGTTTGTGTGGTAAATTCTGCATGGATGAGTTGCGGTTGTGAGAAATCTTTATAGTGGTCTGGACAAGATGGAGATTAAAAAGGAAAGAGAGCGAGAGGAGAATAACTCCCAACAGGAAAGACGTCTCCTGTGAGTCCCTGGATGACAGGGGTTATTTTGTTTCTGTGTTGGATCAATGCTATATTCATTGTCATGTTATGTGACCTGAGCTGGTATGTGACCTCTATGTGGTCTCTATATGGCGCTGTTGTAGGCACTTTTATACTGGCAGTGTAGACTTGTCCCTGACTGTAACAGCAGGTGCATGCCTGTCTCTGAACCTGTCATTAGGGGTTTCTTTGTTCCACTTTTATTTTCTTGCTTGTGTTGACTGTGTTGTTTATCTTAGAGAGTGTCGTGCTTGACCAAAGCAAAATCTGGAGGTGGATATTGTATGTGGTCTGCAGGGGGTTTTGTGCCATCTTTCACTTTTTCTACTGCTCTAAAAAAAATTGATTGGTTGCTATGGGTAACATAGACAGTTGTCACCTCGTGTTCAGTTTAAATTGCCGTGTTAGCATTTTGCGATACGTGGATTTTGGGTTGCAGTATGGGAACTCAGTCTCTAAAAGGTTCGCCATCACTGCTCTATGGTATAGTTTAGCTCTCTGCAGTATCCCATCTTTCAATCTCTGACAGATATCACCCAAAGAAGACCAAAATGAAATTTGCCCTCTGTCATGTAAGAGAGATCTATGGATGAGTTTACTGTACATGTTGGGAGTTTTCCTAGCGGATACAATAAATGTAACTGCTACATACAGTATAAAGTTATCTAATATCTCTGGTTGCAGTCAGACACTGTTTGCTTTTACTGGATAGACATCTGTCCCGAACAGGAGCATGGTTCATCACAGGACAGTTTTCAGAGGTGTGTCTTCTAACCTGGGAAAGGTTATATCCCTTAGAATTTAGCAAGAAGATCTTAAAAATGAGTTGATATTAAAAGTATTTTAGAAAATTGTATAGCTTTTACTGTCTGTGCTGCAACTGCATTACCTACAACTGATCTCAAAAACAGAACTATGCATTTCTCAACATGCAGGGACGCTTTTAAAGAGTTTGTGTGTGACACCAAAACTTATGGATAAGCTACCTAGTATCAGGTTGTTGTTGATTGACTATCAGCCAATTGAAAGGCATTGTTTACAGGGGTAATAGAGGGGTGTTAATATCGACAGACTTCTTAGGCAACAATGTTAACTTTAGAAGACTTTACTATGTCTACCACGCAGCAAAACAACTAACAGCAGTAGGAATACATTTAGCAGATTAAAGGAATTTTGCCATTTTGTAAAATTAGGGAAGATGGCCGTGCTTGCTGTGTTCTCTCTGTTCATTTCTATGGGAGTTACAAATATAACCGAGTTTACTCAGGTATACCGCATTTAAAAAGCTCACAGACATTCAGAGAGCTGCAGAAGCGCGGCCATCTTTCTGTTCTTTGAGGCTGACTTGTAGTAAGCTATGAGAAATTAAGACCCTCTTAAAGCACCCTGTAGGAAGACTTACCATTGGTGGCATGTCTGCAGGCAGTGAGTCTCCAATCTTTGCCACGCATCAGCTGTAAAGGCTCCCAGCCAACCATACCGACTCTTTCTGCCTTTAATCTCCTCATCAGGCTCACTTTCCCTAAAAACAGCTGTATGCCATTGTATGCCATTGCCATTGGCTTCCTCTTAGGGCAGGGTTCTCAAACTGCAGCCCTTCAGCTCTTGGGAAACTACAACTCCCATCATTCCCACTGTTATAGGTTATATAAATGAATGATGGGAGTTTTAGTTTCCCAACAGCTGGAGGGCTGCAGTTTGAGACCCCTGTCTTAGAGGCTCCACAAAAGACACACTCCACCCGCCAACTGCCCTTCTTATCATTGTCAGGATTCTCTGTGGTCTTCCCCTTTCCTTCCAAGTGGAATGAGGCCTACTCTTGCCACTCACCTGAAGGACCTGAGATCTAAAGATCCGGTGCCAATCACCATCCTGGCCAACTTCTGGCCCACTTGCATGCTCTGCTGGTGCTAGTCCGGTGCATCTTCATAGTCTTAGCAGTGGATGTGCCTGGTATTACAGCTCCAAGCACTTGAATCCTATTTATGTTGACTTGACTGAACTGAAATACCAATACCAATATACCAATTACTAAATACATGGATCGCTGACTGACTAACAAAGAAGGGATGTCCCACTTGCTGGAGAGCCACAACTCCTTTAATCAACTGATTAGCTGGGGTGGCAAGAACTGAAGCCCCACCAATCTCATATTGATGGTCTATCATAGGGATAATCCCTCAATTTTGTTATGCTAAAGAACCCTTTTAAGGTCTTTAGAATACCACCAGGTGTGTGATTATATAATAAGGAATCATTTTAATTGCATTTTCTCCCTAGGGCCACAACACAGAGATGAAATTGTCACTAATTGTACAGGTGTATGAGCAAAGCATGCCGCACATACAGAGCATCAGACTTACACAACCATAGCCTGCAGCTGAGATACCTCTAAAGGTTCATCCTTACTGTTCTTATAAAACCATTACCTAACAGGCTTCACACTGACATGGCTGTCACTTATCCGGATTAGCACACTGACGCCTTGCATTGACAAGTGTCAGGAATATTCACAGGTATGAAATCAACCAAATGGTCTAAACAGATTCCAGGCTTTAAGTCTCCACCTGTTATCACAGTGTCATAGTTAGGCCCAAAATGATGAACTTATTAATTTCTTACTTTATCTTTATGGAAGTCAATGCTCAGTTTTTTGACACAGAGCTCCAATAGTGGAGGTTTCTTGCGACTCAATAATAACAGTGATGCCTGCAGGTAGGATTTTATCATTCATCTCTATGTCTATATCAGAAAAATGCAGCATCACCTTATATAAAAAAACATGCTAGGAAAGGAAGCAGCAAAGATGTTGGGATTTATGTAGATTTTATTTCGTTTAAAATTTGTCTAAATTGGTAAAATTTTATACATTTTATAATAATGATAAATGATAATTCCAAGATATTTTTGTGTTGCTGTAGAGAGGATAATAAATGAAATAAATAAATCTCTATAGATCCGAGGAGGGTTCCTCAGGGGAAAAGACGGGAACAAATGTCTATAAGGTCTATTATATGACAGACCTCTAAAAGGTAGTGAGAAAACAGTCCAGCAGTCCATACCAAAATGTCCCAAACTGTCCATCAGTCCAGACCTGATGCGCAATGGGAGTATCTTTGAGAAGTCTTTCATAAAATTACCAGACCATATAGATAGTTGTTCCCCTCTTTATCCCTGAGGAACCCTCCATGTATCATGAGGGGGAAACACATTGGGAATGTGTCTATGGATATTTGTTTATGTATACCTGACTTATTGCAGGTGTATTTGCAAGTAATTGCACTGTGGTCATAGGGTAATTGCAGGGTGTCCCAGGGTCTATAAGTCTGGAGTGGGGCTGCCCTTTTCGGAGCGATGACTCTGCATTAATTCATACTTAGGTGTGAGACTGAGGTATATAATAGGGAGATATTTATTTATTTCGTAACCCTCTCTACAGCAACTCAAACACACCGGAATTATCACTTGAAAAAGTCAAGATGAAACCTAAACAAACCCACGGACATTAAGAAGGGTTTTTTGATCAAACGAAAATTTTTCCTATTTTTTTGTTTACTCTAAAATTTTTCATCTTTTTTTTCTTTTGGGGAAAATATTTGTTATCTAAACTTGCTGATGAGTAGTAACTGAGTTAATGATTTTAGATTTGAAAAATTTTTAAAAAAAAACAAATATTTTAAAACCACGTGTCAATACTACGACAGTGACAAAATTTTTTTATTTAGGGGCTGCATGAAATATCCCTGCTGCCACCATCCCCGGGTCGCGGCATATTTTCCTGCTGG
This sequence comes from Phyllomedusa bahiana, assembly GCA_025379985.1. Lineage (NCBI taxonomy): Eukaryota > Metazoa > Chordata > Amphibia > Anura > Hylidae > Phyllomedusa > Phyllomedusa bahiana. The sequence goes on along the minus strand of JAODAL010011146.1, from coordinate 6,480 downwards.
TTGCATATAGGCACAGTTTTATTAATTATTCAGGATTCTGTTCCGGGATCTGAACTAACTTTGTGGTCTTGTCTGGAGTTGATATCAATTCGCCACCTAAAAGCTTAAAACAGGGGGATGATGTTTTTGGTCATGGGCAGCATTTCCTTCCTCCAAAGATAGGGATTTGGGTTAATGAAAAAAGAAAAAATTTTTGTTCATCTGACCACAGCCCTTTTCCCCCAACACTCCCCAGGAGTTCTTGGAAAAACTTCAAGGGTCCTGTACATGGACTTTTTGAGAAAGGGAACCTTGCGGGCCACTGCGGGTTTTTAAAGGGCCATTAGGGTGTAATGTTTTTCCAAGGGTTTTCGGGGTGACTTGGTCCCAGCTGCCTTGAGATCATTAACCTTTCCCCCGTGTGGATTTTTGGGTGATTCTCATTTTTCCTCATGATAAAAAAAACCCCCACGAGGGGGGTTTTTTGAGGGTTCCCCAGATCAAAGTCGATTAAACGGGTATTTTGTACTTCTTCCTTTTTTGGGCCCCTTCCCCAAAAAGTGAAAGAGGTTAGAAGGATTTTTTTATAAAGGGACTATTTAAACAGCTTTTCTTTTTTTGCGGGTAACAATTGATTGGGAGCTTTAACCTGGTTGTATGAAACTTTTTAATGGTTGCATATAGGCAAAATTTTAAATTTTTTTATTCGGGTTTTCCTTTTTGGGGATCGAATTTTAACTTTGTGGTCCGTTTGGGGGTCTTTAAACAATTTCGGGGGTTTTGGGGTCGGGGGCCCCTGGGGTCAAATTTAAATTGTCAGAAGATTCATGCCTCCAGACCCACGTACAATGTAAAATTGCAACAGACTTACACTTATGCTTTATGTTGAGACACTGCAAAATCATTGTTTAAAAATAAGCCAAGGCATGGGTGCAGTGCCTTCTGAGTAGACCCCGCAGACTCATATCTGCCCTGCTCAGCTTGATTGACAAGTCTCTCCTTATCTGTATATTTTAGCCTTTATTACATCGGGAAATAGGGGCTTTTAAAGAAAATATATCTATGCACAAAATAATTTTTGCAGATTCACTCATCTGCAGTATCTGATTATTTCCGGGGGTTGCAAAAAATTTGGTTTAGGTGAAAAAAACAAATAATTCTACCCAAAAAAGGTTATTCCCAAAAGATTGGCTCTCCCGTAAATTGGCTTTCTTTATCAAATGTTTAAATCTTGTACTCCCCCCAAAGGGAAAGGGAAATTTTTCAGACGGGGAAATGCCCAAAAACCAAAAATTTAGTTTGTTTCAGTAAATTTAGAAATTTTTTAATTAAATATTACCAATTTTTGGGGCTTTTGCACCGTGTCTAGCCCCTTTTTTTTACCTGTTTGCATAAGGGTATAAAAATTCGATTGCAAAAGTTTAACAAAGATTTTCCTTTTCCTTGGATATGTGCCCGCGGGGTGCATAGAGATCATATTTAGAATACTTAGTACCTGAAGTCAGAATAGCAGTTTCTATTTCTATTGTTTTTTTTTTGTTTGCTTCTTTATACATTTATGTAATGCAGGAATCTTCAAACAAGCAGTTCAAATGTGACAAAGCCTTTATTTTTAAAACTGGGGCTCTATTTCTGTTTCTGTGTCTTTTTTATTTTTTTAAATGCAATGCTTTTAAGGTGTTTTTGATCCTGGTTAATTGATCCAAAGAACTCTGGTGCTGTATTTCTTCTGCCTTTTTTATTCCAATAAACTTTGTTAATTAAAAAAAAAAATCTGTTCTTTAATATTTGGGGAACCTTCGATGTGAAAAACCCTTTTGACAGAAAAAAACTGGGTGTTTTTTAAAGGGGGGGGTTTTGGGGGGTTTAAAATTTGGTTTTTTGAGGGACCCTTCTTAACGGGGGGGTTTTCTTGCACTTTAATTTTCCCCTTTTCTGCTAACGTTTATATTTTAGGTTTTCCCATCCAAAACCTTTACAATTTTTAAGGGAAATTTCCCCCAAAGGGGCTGTCCTAAGTCGCCACTCTTTATGTTTAAAGGGTGTGGGAGCCCCTTGGCACCCAAAAATTCGGAACTCCCCTTAATTAAAGGGCCTCAGTCAACATACAGTCATAGAATCTCTAATGCTGACAAAATACTAATTCTTTGCCCAAAAACCAAAATTTAAATCCCTCCCCTTTTAGAGATTCTTAATCAATACTCTCGGTTTGTACTAAAAATTTTTAATGGCCCAAATCCAGCCTCCCCCCTTCACTGTCCCTCCCCCCCTGATCACTCCTGTCCATAAAACAAATTTGCCTGGTCGATTTTCTGTACCTTTTTTAGGGCCCAAATTTTTCCTTGATTTCAATAAGACATTAAAAAAACCCAATCCCCCAAATGTCACTGCAGACATTACGGAAGATTAATCCCCTCAACCAATTCCCATTGTCTTGGAGGGGCAAGAATCCAGTAACTAGATGTTACCCCTTTCCGAAATATTTTATCTGAAAAGGGGCAACCCCCTGTTGTTCCCTCCGCAGCCTTAAAAAAACTTCAAAAATTTACTATTAGGCTTTAATGGGAAAACGGTAAAAAGCCAAAATTTAGTAGAGATCATCTTTAACCCTTTTTTAACAAAAGGCGGCCCTTCAGTCCCCTAACCTCCTTTTAAAATGTAGCACTGTACTTGAACCCCTTAAAACCCCTCTGGAATGCTCGGAGTACATCGCTGGGCAGAAGAGGACCGTTTGGGTTTCCCTCACACCACACTCAAAAAATACTTAATAGCCCACTTTGGGGTTAAACTTTTCCCATTTGATCTCCTCCCCTCATCACCTACCACAACCGGGGCAAGTTTTGATTGTTGTGGCAGCTTTTCCTATAAAGATAACCTTTTTCCCCACGAGAAAATAAAGAAACAGTGTACAGGGTTTTAGATCAAATCAGATAAAAACAATTTTTTAAACCTCCTTTTTCTCTTTTTTTATGGTTAGGTGATGGTGATTTACTTTTAACCAATCACAGATAAACCAAAATCTTTTTTTTGGGTGTACTTTTTTGCCAATCAGAACAGAACTCATTTTCTCATTAGAATATGTCCCGTTATCAAAAAATTGGCAATAACACAAATTTTTATTTTAATCCCTAATGACGTTAACACAATCAGATGTTGTAAAGGAGCACACGGTGACCCAATATTCTCATTTTTGGGGTTATCACATCGTATGATTTAAAAAATCAACATATTACATCTGTCGAATAAGAAGATTGATTCTTAAATGTGGGTTTTTTAAATTTTTAGTGATATAAGTCACGATGACCTTTTATATTATTTCAAGGTACTTTGAAATGAGGAACAAATTGGTTATGTGTTTTTATCAAGGTTCAGTATCTGCTTTGCAAAACCCGAATGAAAGCAAAAAACAAATGTCAGGAACAGATTCTTAAAATGGGTGCCATTCTAAAAAGGGGTTTTCTTAATTATCAAATTTAGATGACAGTTTTTCATATTTCCCTTTAGTATGCACGGAAATGGCTTCATATAAAAAAACCTCATGCCCCTATAGTCCCGTTAGCAGAATCTCCCATCTTCCCCCTTGTAAAAGGCTTCACAAAGGAAAATTTCGGGGTTTGGGGACCTCTACTCTGGTGAACACTCAAATCTTTTGAGGATTGAGAGCTCAATTTTTGCTACCCAATAATCAATTCTATGTAATCTCCAAAATCGGGGCTTCCCTTTCTAAAATGGAAAGACTTTGAGATTCCCTTCCTCCTACTCCATTTCAAACTTTTTGTTCAAAAAAAGAGGTTTCGAGAAGGTCTCTCCTTGATTTTCCTTATTGTTTCCTATAAACGAATTCCTAAACCCCAACCCTTTATCACCCAAAAGGGAATCGGGTTGGGGAAAAAATTCATGGGACAATGGGTATCCGCAGGCCCCAAAATAACCAAGAATTTCTAGGTGCATCAACCATGTTGAAACCATGCGGGAAAAAAACATCTGCGTTTTCTTTGCCTCTAAATGATCAGTGTTCTCGGACCAAATCTAAAAGGTTGGAGACTATTGGCCCCCGAGGCCCCTGATGACATTGGTGGAGCTGCCCTTGTAAACAGCTCGGAAGATGTGGAAAACCTAAAATTTGAACATTTCATATATCTATTCCCCCCATCCCAACTAGCAGTTTTGACCTCTCCTTTGATTCCCTCCAACGGTATACCACACTGTCCTCTTTCATGTGTTAATTTTTGCTAGATCGGTAATAGCATCAAACTGGAAGAATTCCTCCACTCTCCGCATTTCGGAGGTCATCTCTACAATCAATAGTCAATACCATGCGGAGAACTGTCTCGTAATCTCCCCCACCTTCTCCCCAAAATGAGATCTAGATGGTCTTCTGGTCCTCGTCCAGATACGTAAGGCCCCATAGCTTAACGGGCAGTAATTAAGCTCGGTTAACATGCTCATCTGTTTTGTTAAGTTGTATACTCGCAGAGGTACTGACTATCCTCACATCCATGTCCAATTGCTAAGACTTTGTTAAACAACTATCCTTTGATATTTTTATTTTAACTGTGATAAGACTCCCTTTTCTTTTTTTTTTGTATCTGTTGTCAATAAGTAGACGTGGCTGGTTGCGTTGTTGTTTCTTTCCTTGATTTACTCTCCTATTTTGTGCTGTTCATAACTCATGTGCCTTTTAACGCTGTAATTAACCTTGATAAAAGCAAAACATCTAACATAGTACTCTATTTCGACATTGTCACCTATGTTGATCGATGAACTGCATTCCATCTGTTGTATTAAGCTTGTCCAGCATAAATTTTTCCCTGTTTTTTTTTGTACTTATCCCATCTTGATATCTGAAAAATCCGAATAAAAAACTTTATGGTTAAAAAAAAAAAAAAAAAAAAAAAATATATATATATATATATATATATATATATATATATTTTATATTTTTATTATATATAATTTATTTTTTTATATTGGGGAAACCCTCACTTTTTTTTTTAAACAAAACGTTGGGGCCCGGGAAAAGGTTTTAAAAACACGGCACCCCCCAAAGGGTTAATTTGGGGCGGATTTCCGCCCCCCCAAGTTTTTATTAAACCCGCGTTTTCCCCGGGGAAAAGAACTTCATTTTCCCCCCGGGGTTTCGCTAGGGAAAAGGGAACCCCCTTCCCTAAAACTGTGGTCCGTAATGTGGGAGGATTCCGCTGTATTGCGCGCAATACGGGTAATGCGTTTTGCAATAGGGCAATCCTTTTCCCCAAAATAAGCCGTGTGAATGGCCCTTTACATGGATTTTGGGAGAGAAGAAGCCCCACCCAGCCTCTGGCAGAGTTGTGATGCTTCTGCTGGAGGAGTGTATTGATCTTCCAGAGAAGGCAGCTCAGCATTTGTCGTTGCCTCACCACCCAGTGTAAATAGTAGATGAAAAAAAAAATCTGGTTGGTTCATTTCATCTGGGATAACAAATGGGCAGAATGAAATTAGTTGTTACCTTGGGCTTCCAAAATTCTTACCCAAACCCAAAAGGCAACATCACCATAGAGTTTCCTTCAGGGCCTCCTGTTTCCTCTCACACTCCAAAAATATACATAGGTCAATTTAGAATTTACAGTGAAGGAAATAATTATTTAACCCCTTCCTGATTGTGTGAGTTTTTCCCCGAAAAGGAAAAGAACAGTTATAATTTTAAGGGTAGGTTATTTTAACATTTAGAGAAAGAAAATCCCCCAAAAAAAAAAACCAGAAATCACATTGTTAAATTTTCATTTTCAGTGGGAAATAAGTATTTGATCCCTTTGCAAACAAGAAAAATAAGAATTAAAAATTGGTGGGAAAACCCTTGTTGGCAACGCAGCAGTCAGATGTTTTTTTTTCGTTGATGATGAAGTTTTAAAAAGGGGACCCATCACTCCAGAGAAACCCCATGAAAATAACAAAAGACTAAAAAAAACATTTTTTTAAAATAAAACTTCTTTAAAAAAACCAAAGCTTTCTCCTGATTTCGTTTTTAAAAAAGCACTGTCCCTTTAAGACAGCTCTGAAGTCGGGCCAAGTCGGACATACGCTTGTATTTCTTGATGACAGTTTTAGGTTCCTGAGCTGGGGGTCCCCCAGTGCAGGGGGGAGCCTGTAAGTCTAATCATATGCACAGAGCGCAGTGTAAAACAATGCCTGTGTGCTATGGAGGAGAAGGTGAAGCAACAGGTAAACTTGTCACACTGTTTCTTTAGGTCTGTCTACACTGCACAGAAAAAAAAGTAAAATTTTTTTTAGCGTTTTTTTTTTCTAAAAAAACGGGAAAAAAAGACTGAAAACAGCCCTAGACTCTATTGTAAAAAGTCCTGCTGTCTACATGAGCTTCTTTTTCCTGTGTTTTTTTTTTACTGGTGTCTTTTGTAACATGTTGTAAAAAACGCCCGAGCCCGGGGGAAAATTTTACAGGGTCATGAAACGCTGGACTTTTTTGCGCAATTTTTTAATGAAACCCACCCCGGGATTTGTCCC